>JAAAKL020004113.1:0-21615 GCA_010016065.2 Carybdea cf. marsupialis auct. non (Linnaeus, 1758) | reverse complement strand
CCTCTTTTCTAAACCTGGCAAGTGACAGTAGATCCTTTCCATTTTCTTCCTAATCTTATATCTACCTTTTTTTCTACAAAGTATTATTTGTGGCGAGCTTTCGCGAAGCCATGTCACACCTCTTTTCTAAACCTGGCAAGTGACAGTAGATCCTTTCCATTTTCTTCCTAATCTTATATCTACCTTTTTTTCTACGAAGTATTATTTGTGGCGAGCTTTCGCTACATAATTATGAACTGCATCTTCCTTATGTCGACTTCTTTCCATAATATAGCATCCATAGCCATTATACAATTTTCATGCAGGATTCTGTTGATTAGTTCCAACGGAGGTCTTAGAATATGATGTTCCCCCTTTCTCTACGTATAAAGTCTGGGTTTTGCCTTTGCATCAATATGTGACTATTATGTCGTTTTTATTAAATGTTTTAATCATCTTAGGTATCTGTAGCGACCGACGATGGATTAAGGTATCCGAAATATGACTTGCAAAATTAGAATCTATAGGCTATTTTCTTCATATCTCGCAAGCTTATAAAGTTTGCAATACGTTCTCCTACCAGACATTAGTTTTTTAATCTAATCAATTGTCTTATGAGCCAGTTGAAATCGAATTTCCATTCGTTGAAGGTCCACTCGTGATCCGTTGCTCCTCATTGTTGAACTAATTCGATCGATATTCGATCTTCCTGTTCCTTTCCCAGTTATCTTCTTAACAGGTAGTCTATTTGGCTCTGGCCCAGTCCCCTATACTATAATGTACTTACTTTGTTATGTTTATTTTATCCTTTGTCATCAAAGTCTTCGGAGTTATCAACTCCATCCTTTTATGGTATTCTAAAGTAATTAAGATCCGACCATGTGCTTTCCATCGTCGCCATTGTGTTCATATTCCCCTATTAAGCTCTTTTACGATGACGAGATATGCAGTTAGAGTTGTTCGGCGTCAATTTCATTACAAATAGAAAACACCCTCGGGAAGTTGCATTGTATTTCAAAATCAAAATGTAAATGATACATATTGATTTGTGAGAGCTCGAGAGTATATTCTAAGTTCCTTAGAACACGCACAGCTAGTAAATTTCAAAGGCTTTGGACGAAAGCGCGAAAATTGTGAGGATCGCTTTTTCGACATGTATAGGAACAACAGTAACATCTATTTGCAGTACAATGGTATGTATCGTGCTTGTAAGGTCAGAACCGAGGATTTGTTAATATGACTGTAATACCTTTTATACATCCGAGAATTGTCAACATTGATCGGTCAAAAATTGAATGCAATTGAGTGGCCACAACCAATTAGTTTGAATAAAAATGGAGTAAATGGAAAAATTAATTTCAATATAGAGGGGCTGTAGGGCATATCCAAAAATGATATGCAAGCAGAAATGGTCATCTAGTCGAAGAAATCGGAGTCGAACTTTGTGAAGGAAATCAAGCAGTTTTTGTGCAGCTTGAAAAAGAAACAACACTAGTGCATGTTCATTTCACCGGAGAAGATAAGAGCTGGAATATAGAACATGAATTCCATAAGGAATAAGTCGGCCCCTTTCACTGATTATATTTATGAAACAAAAATTAGCGATATAGTTGTTTTAACGGAGACCTAATTGACAAAAGAGGACGATGCAATTAAGCATGAAATTGCAGGGTATTGCAGGGCTTACTGCCGTGAAAATCGAGGTGGTGGATGGCATTCTAGAAATCAGTTTCGCATAACTTTGATAAGGAAAGAAGGAAAAACTTTAGTTAAAAGTTAAATTTTTGAAATGCACAATAATAATAATATCATTGCAGGATATGAATGTAACTTTCTACCACCCGTATCATCTTAGGAGGAATATGCAATTCTGATTATGAATTTGCATTTTAATGCTGACGAAAAGATCTATGTGGCTATGAGAATCGGAGAGCTTCGTCCAATTGCATCTGAGGTTTTACCCGCCTGCGATTGGATAACTCTAACCTGTCTTCGCAAAGGCCCAGTCACAGGACGGAGCGTATGAATTGCCGACAAAGTGATAGTATAGATATTGAATAATTCAAATCTGACATTAAAAGGATCTATCTTGTCCACGTATTCTCCAAATGGTGTTGATACCATATCGAAATACTATAGCTGTACACTAAGGAATGCCTTTGTCACGCATGCGCGGCTGACGTCGAAAGAAGTGTTATCTCGATCACATGTCCCCAAATTTAATGAAAGTGTGAGGAAGGCTAAACGTAAGAGAAAAGCATGTAAAAGAGATGAAGGCCATCACGTACACAAGAAAACGTACGACTCTTCAAACCTGCTAGATACTTCTACAACCTAGTAATTCATAGAACCAAATCAACGTATTACAGCTCTTTAGTGCTGGAAATAGGTGTGATGCTGGAAAATGTTTTAAAAATCGCAAGCCATGTATTGAATAAGATGCATGAAAATGATCTACGTGCAGTGATGTGCAGTGGGGGACAACGCATATGAAACCGAGTTTATGATAATTTGTACTCCCTATCATCTGAGGATTGGTGAATCAAGGTTAGGGAATGCAGCTGTGTTGCTATCCTCGTAGGGGGGAAATCTTGGCGTCTGAATGGATCAACACGTAAGTATGAAAGAGCCCTGTATGAAGGAGTTTTAGCAACACTGCCCACTAACTACGAAATGTTAGGAGAGTAAAGAACTATCCATCTGACGATACAACTAAATTCCTTGTTCACGTTTTTGTAACAACGCAGCTTGATCATGGGAACAGTCTAGCAGATGGACTTCCAAGAATTGGAAACAGCAGATAAAAAGGCGTGCAAAGGCGCCTGCCCGAGTTATTTCGCGCACTCTCGGGGTTGTTTGTGTTACTCCAGTGCTTCATGATTTACATTGGTTGTCAATGGAGTATCGAATCAAATACAAAATAATTACATCACGTGCAAGGCGTGCACCGGATTACATATCTGTTTTAATTGAGGTCACTGTTCTGAGTCAATATTCCTTACGAAGAACCAATGAAGTTGTATTAACTATCCAAAACTCAATTCTTTAAAAGCCATGGGTGATGGATCGTTTTGTACATCTGCCACTACTCTTTGGAGCAAACTGCTCATTGTGGAGTGATTGCGTGATTTCAGGATAAAGGGGCATAAGATTGTTAAGGAGAGCTATTAGCAGGGACAATATTTTGGAGGGATTTATTCTTGTAAATGCTGATTTTTATCGGTATTACCGAGCACCAATGTTAATATCGTACATTGCGTGGGTAGTGCACAATAGAGAAAATGGATTGCTGATCATGGTTAACTATGGTTAAATGACATTTTCTTTTTAAGTGTACATCATGATTTTTTTTCCGATTGCAGGAAAATGCACACTTTAGCATTTGTGAAGCGCTGATAACTGCTATCGAACAGGTAAAAATTCTCCTATATTTTAGCTTCTTTTTATAACGTGCTATTGGAACCACTTGTGGCGCATGCGTTGTGTACTGTGAAAAATAGCGCCTCTTGCTGCTGTTCCGTTTTGACTTTGTCATGTGGTAATTTTCTCCGACGGAACATATTTTCCTCCATTTCCCGTACCAGTCTTCACAACAACAAACAGCTATTTTCAAACATCTCAACGTTTACTGCTCATATTTGTAGGTATAAAACCGGCTGCAGCTATTCAGATGGCACTCTGTCGCTCGCACAATTATTAAGTGATGCGAGATTGCTCTAGTGCTGTAGCTCCCTCTCTAATTGAAACAGACCTCTTTTATTCTTAAAAAAAGAATTAACGTAATCGTTACCCCCGTTATTCAAAGATCTGTACAAACATGAATGACTCGTGAAAATATCTTTAACGGAAGAACAGTCGATAAACTCGTGCTTTTATGTAACGGTAAATGTTTTCCATCAAGGAGTTGTCAGTTCTCAGATGAACGTTTCGTTTAGATAATTGATCGAAACAAAAATTAGTCAAAAGGTTCTTATTTAACTATTTTTCGTCATTGTCCGTTGTTAGCTGATCACTCTGTTTTCAAAGTTTGTTAAGTTCATTCATATCACTTCATTCTAGCGTATATCTACCCATTTGACAATATGTGACATTTTTTGCGAAAACGTTATTGGGATATTTGGGATTGTATTTACTTCTCTTGAGACGGGGAGGGGGCTATAAGATTTGTGGTTACGGGGAATTAGTTGTTAGAAGGGACCTGTAATCCTCATAGGCACAATGTATATGCTCGCTCACCGGGCGCAATTTCATATTTCTTTTGAACATCAGTAATTTGTGGAGTGCCCAACTGTTATTCGTGCTGCAACAGCAAGCGTTAAGACATGAGGACCACACCTTGCGACAGGCGGCGAAAGGGATATGGTTTAAGTTGGCATTTGACCCCCATTGACATGCCATTGACGTTATTGCCTTTAATAATTACGAATTCTAGAGTCGGATCATCAAGTTATTAACATTGTTACGTGCTCGTGTTTTATTTTAGACATTTTTATTGATAGGTGGTTCGATTAACTTCTTTGTAAACTTACGTTGATATATCAACTTGTTTGGAAATTTTCTATCTTTGTAATTTTAGGGTATAAACTTCTATGTAGACTAAAATTGGGTTATAAACATCTGTGTAAATTTGTGTCGGTTATAACTATATGTGACAATTTTTGTTAGATTGTAATGATCAGATCTAATTGTGGATCGTAATGATCTTATCAATAGGTGTTTAAATTTGATATAATGTACCACTATGTGAACAATATAGATTGGCCTCCAACTTTTATTGCAACACTTCAAAATCCTTTGCCTTTTTACTTGAGATTTATTTGCCTCTTTAACTAGATGAAATGTTCCAAAATTTTGGATTCGGATGGAGATACAAGTGATGAAGAAATAGAGACATTACGAAAGAGAATACAGGAGAGAAAACTGAAAAGGAGGCTAGAAAAGTTAGATCGAAAAGGATCATCAAGTGAAAACAGTCGAAGTGATACTGGGAAATCAAGTTCCAGTCTACATACTACCACGTCTAGAAGCTCTTCGCGCGGTAGTTCATTTCCAGGTAAATCATGGCAGGTTAATTATTTGAAAGATTCTTTTCTTACATCAAATCGTAGGGAATGCTAGTTGCATAGCACTGCGCACAGGACTGGTTGGTTTTGTAGTGGTTGGGCACCACTGCATGACATTGTAATGGTTGCATGTAACTTTATGCCGTTGCAGTGACTGCACAACACTGTGTGGTGTAGTAATGGTTGCACAGCGCTGCGTAGCGTTTTACTACTTCTAAAATGCTACTTAATATTCTGTTGGCTGCATGTTACTGACTGGATATATAGGAGATCCGCAGCACTAAGTAATGTAAACACTGGCTGGATGGCACTGTTTGGCGTTGTGCTAGTTGCACAGCGCTGTTTGCCATTGAACTACTGTTGTGGGATTGTACGATACTTCACTGGCGTCATGACTAATTCTATTGCAAGTGTTTCTGAATTGGTTGCACACCTTAACACTACATTACACCCATCACTATGCGTCACGTTTTTACAAGTCTCCAAGGTATAACGCGTCTTTGTAATACATTTTATTGCATCGTCTTATGACTCAAGGGACTTTGAATTGGAGAAGTGCTGCTAAAGATGTTGTTTTTTAGGCGAAAGAGTGCTGCGCCATTGTCTTTTTTAGACTTAAACACCAGACATCAAATCAACAACAACCTTGCACCTATTGCAGATTGTACTGCATTATTCTGTCACTCCCTGTTCCTTGGAGTGGATTGTGAAAGAGTACGTACCAGTGTATTTTTGGCAGATGGTTATAGAAATTGATTGATTCCAATTCAGGTAATGTTAAGCTGTATGCCGTCGTTATTTTTGCTATACTTGGTAATCCAATATTTACTAATACTCGAAAGATATTCTAATTTATTCCAGAGGATCTCGGACACCATGAGGATAATGCAGCAGATAAACTTAGTCGCAGTTGGGAAAATTTGACACTGTCAACAGCAAAACAAAGCATACTTGCCGAAAAACCTGCGGATAAAGATCAAAATGTCCAGCCATCGGAAAACTCAAAACCAGAGGACTGTTCTGCTGAAGCAATTGCAAAATCACTGCTGAAAAAATTTAGTACTCGAAAATTACCAGCTGCCTCTGAGTTGAAATGGGTGGTATCAGAAGACGAGGTTCCACAGTCCCTTCTTCCATTTCCAACTTCTTGGCCTGTTTCACCGGATGATGCTGCTAGGCAGGGTGATAATGATCAGAGTATCAAAGAAATATCTTTAACGTCGACCAGGGGAAATGTGCCAGTACGTACAATACATTGAAGTAGCATGATGATGTTATTGCTTTCTTTTAATATATCGTACTTGTATTGAATTGAATTGATACTTGGTTTTACCTAGCTTTAAACCCCATTACAGTAAATCATCGATGAAGTGTCACACTTTTTAAGCCAATGTCTAGTTAAGCACCACACTCATATACGTCAGTTCTTAGTTGAAACATACTTTGAAATTGTGACGATGGGTCATTTGCTGACCGAATCCGCTTCTTTAAAGCAGGCCGCCCATGCATTCAAGGTGGTATAAATCTTTTGAGTGCTGCTCTAATCTTTCCGACGCCCATCTGAATCCCCTTGAAGCTACTGAGTCTGAAGTAAAGAAAGCGTGTGATTGGGTCCTGAAAAAGAAGACACAGAATTTTGACAAAGAAGCAGATATACTGTGCTTGTTAAACGCAAAGATATTTATTACATCAAAAATAATGTTTCTAAATAAGGACGGCTCTCTAATGGATACCGCCTCCAGGATTTTTATTGTGAATAAGCGCGGCGGTGCGTAATCGAAAATCGACCGTTCTTAAGTTCACATCATCCTTTTATGTTGAAAAACATCCTTTACAATGCACATAGCTGATGACGTACATAGGATTATAGGAAGGATTTACGATTTTTATGTTCTAGTTTTTTTTACTTGGCAATTTGACTTTTTTTCACTTGCGTTTTTAATGAACTTGCTTTCTATTTTGCACTTCATTCAATTGTAATTTTGCAGTAATGTATACGATGCTTTCTAGTATTAATATACCACCACATACTTCCTTAATGCAAAAATACCACCATCTGGTGATAGACATATAAAAACTAACGGTTTCAGAAGTCGCAAACATTTAGGGACAGAAGAACTGGCTTGCTAACATTCCTTTGCAAATGCTTACCTTAGAGTCGTATCTGTTGTTAGCAGTCTTGGTATACAGGCGTACAGTGGTTTGCTAGTTGCATGTGTTATCCAGGAACTATACTTTACAACTCCTTATAGTGTTGCATGTGGACCATCACGTTGTACTTGTTATACTGTTCCTCTAAAAGCCATTTATCAGCGTATTCTGAACAGCTGCTACAAACATTGCAGTTTGAAGAACCAATATTATGTAGGCAGAGTAGCAGACGCCTTCAATAGGAATGCAAACGATAAATCCCTTCCTTGTACTACTGTAACACTGATTATGGAGGTAACCATTCGTATTATGCCACTTTGCGTTCCTTTTTAGGCAAACCGAGACTTGTCAAGAAAGGTTACCTTCCACTTGATCATGGTCATTTAATTGGCATGGGCTACTTTCGACAAAGTTCGGAGAAAATTTCTCCCTGTTGTTCTAAACCACTTGTCTGACAACTCCTTCCTTGTGTGGTTGAAGATGGTAATTAGTGGTTTATGGTATATTTAATGTTGATCAGCTTGATTTTAAGAGGAAGAGAATTTCAATTCCTCAGAGAAAATAATAAGTGATGTCTTTTTTGCAGCGCTTCCGGGGAAGTTTAGAGTGGGCTCCACCGAGAGCACAGATAGTATTTGTCCTGCATCCAGTTCTCAAGTAAGTTGAGAAAACCACGTTTTATTGATAGTAATAAACTACCTCATATATCTGCATTTTGGGGTCAACAGTAAATGACAGTTAGTCTTTGCGTGTTCTGGATTGTACTATATCGTTTTTATAGATTTCATGTAATTTTAGTGATAGTTCTTTAATTGAAAGTAAGTAAGTAAAGAAGGGGGCAAATTTTTTTGGTTGTTGAAGTAATGTGTATTTAGGGGACGATCGTTGACGAAGTTGTCGATGAGCAGTATGATAATTAACGTATTTTTGAAAGGAAGAGATATGATAAATAGCGTAGAATTGTAAAAAGTATTTCTCCAACGTGTGTTAGAGAGGAACATGAAAGACAGGGACAATTAATACTTTTGATTAGATACTCTGATAACGCAATAGATAGAAACTGATCTTCATAGCCAAAAATCCATCAGTTCACGCCCTTATGACAGTATTTCCTCTCGTTACAAATTTGTGGATTCATTGCAATTAACACATGACGGAGACTTTACTTAGAAGAAAAATTCTTCTGTTAGGATACATACGCTACCTTTTTACCAGTTACCAGTGTATAGCATACACAACTTATTTTGCGAGGACCTGTAACACAAGATTATTTTCGAAGTAAGCGAACTTTGTACCTGCCCTCCGGCTGCCGCCAAAAAAAGTAATATACTGTAGTACAGTGAGCTACTAATCTTTTTGGAGATAGATGTGGAATGGCCCGTGCATGGAGTCGAATAGACGATTGGTATGCACCATCCACAATGTTAAATGTTATGAGAACAAATGATATACGAATCGCCTCGGCTCCGTTCTCGATAATGTGAATTACGCATGACGTCACCTGCAACTGAAAGCATTTAGTATGAACGAAATTTACTTCGTTTTCCACATTGCAACATACAAGGCTTAAGTGATCCTTTTCACCCGCTAAAAGAGGGAGTTAGTTAGTTATTTTTGTTGTTGCTGTTCCTGTTCTAGTTCACGGTTTTCTCCGCGACATATTGGAGTCGTAAATCCCCTGGCAGTGAATCTCATGATGCGCTCGTCATGCAGCATTTGTGAATGCACATGAACGACGCTATCCGGGATAACTGCTGCCGGTTCATTATATTTTATATGTGCCACGTTTTAAGGGTTATTGATCATCTCCTTAGGCGAAAGGTGATTCTTCAGAAACAATCCTACAGATGTGCAGGATGTGGATTAAAAGTTAGCCTTCGTAAGTACAGGATACTATGTTTTCTAGCTGAATTTTGTCAGAGTTTGTAGCTGCCGCTGGCATTTTTGCGTTGTTCTTGTTGTTAAGGGACTCTATGTTCGCTAATGATCAACTAGTGACGTTGATTTTCCTGTGGAGGTCTGAGAAAAGGAATGTATAGGTATGTACTATAATTAGTCTATTGAATTATTTTTACTGAATTATCTTTTTTGCTTCATCCTTCTTTCTCCTCCTCCTCCCTTAAATGTACATGCTTTAATAAGTCTCACAAATGCTGCTGACTAATATTTGGATTATTCTGTCCAATAAATCTACAACAATAAAAGGGAGTATGTATGTACTTAAACAAATTGTTGGTCGTACAGAACCCAAGGATACTTTTGAAAAAACAACTCATTGTTGATGGCTGAAAAGCTTTTTCCGATGACTCTCGTCAGAACCATAACGTCATAATTGTACACAAAAACAGAGGATCGAAAAGTTATCTACAAAGAATATAATTGGCTGATTTTGCGGACGCACTAGAAGACACTAAAATAAACGAACATCAAGTACGAAGTCCTTTTGGCGGCACAGTTCAGGCTGCGATAACTTTATGTACATTGCCTCTAAAACTTTCAGATGATAATCTGAACGTGCTTGTTCCATGGATTGTCGTCTAGTGCGTCCGCAAAATCAGCCAATTATATTCCTTGTAAATAACCTTTCGATCCTCTGTTTTTGCGTATAATTATGACGTTATGGTTCTGACGAGAGTCATCGAAAAAAGCTTTTCCGCCATCAACAATGAGTTGTCTTTTCAAAAGAATATGGTATATGGCAGTCATTCTCTAATTATATGTCACATATCAATTAAATTCTTGTATTTGTCTCTTCTTCAGTTTTCAACTCTCTCACACAACTTTGCCTCAAGTGTGTGTACCCTGTACTTCAGCATCATTTCAAAACGGATGCAAAACCTAAACAGGGTAAAAGGTAAGCTACTTTGAAATTTGGTAAAGCGGAACCCTTAATTTTGTCACTCGTGTTTCCTACAAGTAACTCTGCGTTTCCTAATTTCCAGAATGTCATATTAAATCCAAACTATAAGATATTAAGTATCAGATGAAACAATTTGTGTATTAGTTTTACTTAAGTATTTGTTTAGAAATAATATCTAAAGCCACAAGTATAATAAATAATGGTATAAAGGTACTACTATATATGCTTTTCCCGCGAATGATGGTGATGGTGTTAATTCTCGAAATGGGGTTTTCGTCGCGGTTATGTACAGTTGCTAAGTTGTGCTAAAAAGTTACCATAGAGAACAAAATATAGCTTCATAGGGGATCAAACTGAGCACCAACGTCTTCCCGGAGTGTTGCTGCACCAACGTACCGTAGTTTGGAGCTCCGGTACATTCTTGTCAGTGACGTTTGATTTTATTTACGCGATTTATGAGCATACATAAATCTTACTGCCTTCAGAGCAACGAATTAAAGGTGGTGTGGCTCCTGCTACCTTGAGAATTTCACCGACTTCACTCTATCGCAATGGTGAATATTCTAGCTTAATGTCTAACTTTGTCAACAAATAACCTCCCTTTCTAAGAAAAACCCACATGTGTTACATATGCTATAACACTAACCTATTTGTCTTGACATCCTTCCCGAGCAGTAAGTAGCAGTTTTTTGTCGTACACTTGCCATGAAGACCTGTGTTTCCTGCAGTGGCAAACACTGCACATTGCTTTATCTATTAAAGATGTAAAGCGATAAGTAGGGAAAAGTTTGCAACTAATTTGCAAAAGAAGGCTAAAAGAGTCAGATTGGATTAAAAATTTAGTTTTGGGCTCTGAATTAACTGTTTTCTAATGTAAGAAGGGGGAGAAATACGGAAAGACCAGGGAAGAAATACGAGGCTTTAGAAGGGCTATGATCTTTTTCTTTCTGCATGAATATGTCAAACATTAAAATACCCCAGACATGCCGTGGCCAATCGGCGGTCACAAATACTGATCTTTACCATCGGAGAATACTCGCCGTCGCCCCATCGGAGAATACTCCCCCAACAACAACAATGCGATAATAATCTATGTAACAATATTCTTCCTTATTGCAATCTTGAGACACTTAAATGCTCATTTCAACGGATTCCACACATCTTTTCTCCGACTATCATTTCTTTTAAGACTACGCAAAGTATGAGCAAAGGAAGTATGAGCTCTATTAATCTAGTAATGGGAAAACAAATACCCTCCTTAACAAAGGTGTAGCGTACTATGGTTCTTCACAGAAGTTCAGCAGTTCCCTTCTATTAACCACTAGTATTTTTCATCCATCTATTTGCATTAACCACTATACCACCCCCACCCCCCGAGCCTTTGTAAATTTTGTCTCTTACCTTACCCGTAGGATCTCTTTACCATCATCACATTCCAAGTGGTCAAGTGTCAAGCGAGTTATGAAGACGTACCTAAAAGATTTACTGCAGGTAGGTCAGGATCAAAGCTACATTCAATAAAAAATATCCTTAGATATTCGAAAAGAAAATATTAGTTAGGACTCTGCTGAACGTAGCAGCATTGCGAGCTCAAATATTCAAAAAGGTTTTAAGATATACATTTTTTGGCAGGCAGTGGGGGTCTGGGTGTGATGAAGATGAAAGCCATATATTTCTCAAAGTGCTTACATTTGCTTAGAAGAATGATGATACTTGCCTTGACGGGTGGCTAACTTTTTTTTGGCGGGGGGAGTATGCCTTATTTGCCTCATTAAGTGCCGACCGATAACTGCAACCAGGGTTTATATGCATAAGTTCGAAAGAAGTAAGGGACTTCGAAAAGTGAAGACCATGGCAGGTTATCAGTATGATACGTTTTGAAGTGAAAACATACTCTATTTCGGTAGATTCCACACTGAATTCCCATCTTCATAGTTCAAATCACATTGTCGACAATACCTAGCAAATTGCAATTGGTCTTTGGACAAATTGATGGGCTAATGTCGGCCCTGTAATGGTCATATCGCACGAGGCTGAATTTCGTAGATGTCAGTGTTAACCAGTGTGGGATAAGAAGATAATATGTCAAATGGAGAAATCGAGGCTTTATCTATGATAATAAGAAACAGTTCTAATATAAACAAGCTAACCTTTTATTTCGTTACTACCTTCTAATCAGAGTTCCAGGAGTCAGCAAGAAATTGTTTCGAGCCACTGTTAGGTGTGACAGTCGTCATTATTTGCCGCGAGACTTTTAATATCCTGTTTGTGTCCGTTGTAGCTCACAAGACAAATGGCAGATGCCACCATGCTGGTTGTAGTTTTGAAACACACTCAAGACATGTGCCCGTACTATGCATGTTTTCCGAAAGTTCTGAAGATGCTTTTGAAGGTATTTGCTACAGTATTTTGAGTAGTCTGTCGATTGTTTTGCGCAGCGAAATGACGTGCTTACACATCTTGTAGTGCGGGCATGTAAACGTAGGGTAGAGTTTATAGTTTGCCGTTATGTTGCGCCTGCTCATCACACTGCACATCACACTGTGGTAGTTTCCTTTTAAGGAAATATGACCTTGATCTACAGATCGAGCCAAAAATTGCGTAAGTAAAGAGCAAATCTCTTTTTGTGCTGTGTTGAATTGTTTTAAAGAAGTGTCTGATTCTGGTACGAATGCCTTCTGTCATTACCACTGTATGACGGTTCCGCAAGGCCTGCTCAAGTAGTCCATGTGAAAAAAATGGACACTGGAGGATTCAAGACTGTTGCGTTATTAAGATCGTTAAACCGTCTCACTCCATTCTGGTTATAAAATTGCTTGCAGAAACCCATATTCCTACGAAATTTGATTGATGTGAAATACTATCAAAGCCAAAATGGGGGCACCTTTTTTAAACTGCAATATGCAGCATTAAGTTTCCTTATGAGTAAATACATATCATACGAAGAAGACTCTTTATATCGAAATGTTGTCCAATGTGTAACAGAGAACCTTGTGTTTTGACAAGACTTTTTAGACTTTTTAGACTCTTTAGACTTTTTAGACTTTTTAGACTTTTTAGACTTTTTAGACTTTTTAGAACACTACTGTATCAAGAAGTATGAAACTGGTACTTCTTATGTTTAGCAATCAATGAACTAAGATAATCATTTGGGAAAACACCAACAGTTCCAAAACACATACCAAGACCTTTTGACACTTTCCTGATCTTTGCTCAATATACAAGCAATGCTGACAAATACCTCAAACAATGCAAACAGGACTTGACTAGTCGTGTATAGCACACTTATTAATGTAATTTTGGTACTTATTTTATCTCTCTGCACGTCCATTTATACCTGATGCTTTATGCCTGATTAGCGCAAGTTTGATTCATACTGTTTAGAAATCAACTTTTATTACTATCATTTAACTGCTAAACATGTAAGAGACAAATCTATGTGGAATTTGGCCACATCGATGATGCCTCGTGTCTGTACTGCGCATATGTCAGCCTCGCCCTGATGCCTTAGGAGACACGTGGCAATACAAAGAAGAGACACTAGATATCTCTATCTGATGGTTATTTATTTGCGTTCATATTATTGTCACACGTTTATCTAAGGACGAGTCCATCCCGCAGAAGGTTACGGTAGTCGTTTTGCTCGTCTACTTTATTGTTGTACAGAAGTGACACATCCCCGAAATGTGTCATAATCTTTGACTTCACTTGGCTTTTTCTTCGTTTACGGTAAAGGTCAGGTGAATGCAGTTGCTCCTTTCCTTGACATCGGACTGTAACACATTGAAGCAATGTTGTTAATTTAGGGGGAGGCTTAGTCACGAATACTGGAAGTTGAGGTTCCTGCCCTGCTGAAGTGCCTGTGAGCATCAGGTGATTGAATTAATTTTAAGTGACTAAGATGGAAGAACATGCTTGTAGTAAGCACTGATTGCAAGAGCTCAGAAGCAGTCGTTGACAATATAGGTCTGCATTGGACGCTAAATGATATTGGTTTCCGACGCTTACGAATTCTGGATAAAAAAGTGTTCTATCCCAAAGGTTTTGATCTAATTTTCAGATAAAACTTCTGATTTCAATATAATCCTTCTAATTGACTTGAAAATGAACTTAGTTATAACCTTAAAAATATTTTGAGATTCTCTCTTCGTCAGATGAAGAGATCGAAATGTAAGAGAAGCTAATCGATGTACAAAAAATTTGTTACATCTTTGTATGATTGATTTGAGGGCTGCGTATGACCATGTTGATAGAGATATGTATTTCTCTGTCGTTGATATCCGTATAAAGGCTCCCAAATTAACATCTATTTTGAAAGCGCTTTACAGCGGTCTCATTACTGCCATAAAAATACCGCAGACTACTTCCGAGGCCAAACGGGTTGTAGACAAGGCGGTATTGAATCTCCTGTCCTCTTTAACATATATATGGACTTTGTTCTTCGATGTGCCGAACATGCTGTTTTACTAAGTTTTCCTGACACCGGTCTCAAATATTCATATCGCTTAAAATTCGAGTCGGCAACCAGACAGCGTAGGTGTATTGACAAGCTCACTTGCGAGGACAGGTTGCGTATGTTGCTTTATGCTGATGATACTGTTCTATTTTGCGAAGACATCGATGAATTGCAGTCAATTATCAACATTTATGATAACACATTTTGTAGATTTTGACTAACTATTGCTACTGATAAAAAAAAATATGTGTGTTTCTGACGATGCCATGAGAACTCGTTCCCTCATCTCCCAGAAGGGTTGAGCCAATAGAAAATGTTAGACAGTTTAACTATCTTAGACATATGCCATCAAATGAACCATTACATCAGCTTTAATTTATCATCAAATAGCAAGCGGTTATGCCAAATGGAATGAATCAAAATCTATTTTCCTCGACACAAGAATATTTGTATTCACCAGAATAAAGTTCCTTGAAGTATGTATTCGAAGTCGCGAGTATACTCCGTCCAAGCTTGGCAACTGAATGCCAGAGAAATGTAGAAACTAGAGTCAGCATGGCAGGGTTTTTTGAGAAGCATTGTGAGAGTTGGTTTTAAACGGAAAAATGCACCAAAAAATAAAGCTGACAATTCAATTCCACCAGAAGAAATCGATTGGTCATTTTCGTTAAGTTATGAAAAAATCCATGACATTAACAACATCATCGAAATAAAGCACTTTTGTCATGTACAACACTTGCAGTATTATAGCTCATCTCAATCGTCTTGATAATAACAGCTTACAAAAACAGTTCCTATCCTGTGACTCTGGCAATCCATCGAATTGCTGGGGTGGCATTGATGATGGTGATGATGATGAAATATAGATGCAAGCGTCATATTATTGCCATAAACCAGAGAGAACTGGACCACGTGTATCACTTTGATGTATTCGCGCCAAATTGCTGGCTGGAATTGATTAAAAATTTATGATTGTTAATTCGAACATATGTGTATGTAAGGAAATTTTAAAAAAGAAGGCATATTAAGAAGATAAATCCTTTTAATTAGAAGAAATATATTTTATTTAGAATGAATTTTTTATTATTAGAATGGATATTGTTTAGTAATAATGAAAATCGTTTAGTAAGAATGAATATCGTTTAGTAAGAATGAATATCTATGAGTTAGAATGAACATCTATTAATACAATACAATTTCTTTATTAGAAGGAATGTTATGAAGCCTGAAGGAACAATTTTTTATTGATATTCAAGTCTCTTTATTCGAATAAATAATTTGATATGAGAATAAAAGTCGCTGAATAAGAAGGAATGATTTTTAATTAGCATAAAAAGTTCTTGTTTCTTTTTAGTCGTAACAGATAATTTTTATTAGAAGGAAAATCGTGAAATGTGAATGGAATTATTTTATTAGGGTGAACTTCTTTTAATCTAGGGGATATTTTTTGTAGTTGCGAGAATATTTTCAATTTAAAACTATTATCTTACAATTAGGAAAAAGCGTAAAATGAAACATTTAATTTTATCCCAATTGTGTTAGCGTTAGTGCCCCATAAAATAGTGTTTAAGAGTGTCTTTGATTGTTGAATATAGTTTAAATGAAAGGGGACGCTGTATAAATGAAAGATTGAATTGTTGACTTATCTTACTTTACTATAACTGCTCTTCTGCAGTCGTGCGTCAATAAAAAAATATTTCCGCATCATTCGCTACAGTCAGGCAATTACCAGGTATCTGTAAGGCACTAAAGCCATTACCTTAAATTTGCGTCTATACAGGTAGGTGTAGGAACTTAAATCCGGTCACTCAGAAGATAAAATGCTGTCAAATATAAATAGAATTTGTAATAGGAATGTCGTTGATAGTACAGCACGAAACAAATCAGTTGCACTGGAAAGCATTTGTGTATTATTTACAGTGCAATTCACCACTTAATGAACGATATATGCACAGACCACAATATAGAGGTGCTTCCTCCAATCGGGTTTTCTCGTATATGAAAGAAAGCCCACGACGGAGTTTATGAAAGAAAGAAGTTCCTAGATAGTTTTACATACAATTACAACAAATTAATAAGGTTGAATGCATTTAGTTTGAGGAAAGTATTTTCATTACAATTTGTCGAATACAATTATATCATATTTTGCCGCACGTCGTGTACAATATAATGCAAGCGAAGAAACAAAGCCTCACCGTGTCTTTACACGTGCTGGTTCCAATGCTCACTTGTGATTAAAACGCTTTTCCTTGGCCTTAACAGAGAAATGACAATATTTTGTCTTGTTCTTTGTAACGATTAAGCAAAAACTTACTTTGTCCATGCCTCTACTTGCTTATTAATATATTTTGTGTATTTAACGAAATTTTACGGAATTGGTTAGAGATTAACGTTTTGTGCCTGAAGACAATCGGTTTATTGTAACAAGCCTGTATGCAGGGAGGCGAAACTAACAATCATATGCTAATGAAAAATCTCCAAGATGATTAGCTGATACTTGACTATATTATCATAGTCATTACTCGCCCTTTTCTTTCAATAATAAAGATTTCTTTAGCAATATAGGACTCTCAGTGTCGTAGTGGACACAGCTGCTGTCGCAAGGTGGTATGCACGTCATTAGATTAGGCCACGTGTAAAGCATAGCAAGGATATCCCCTAACACCTTGTACGTTGTCACTGGTCATGGCACTGGGGAAGACATACGTTTGATGATTAGAGAAAAATTCATCGTATCAATCTCATTAGTCTGGGATTAGGATTTAAAAACGTCATAATTACTGTTGCCAAGGTGGCCAAGGGGGGGGGTGGGGGTGGGGAGTTGGGGTTTGGGGGCTGTTACCTTCCTGCGGTGTAGGTATAACAAGCAGATTTCCGTGGAGGAGAGCATGCTACAGGGTCTATAGACCAAATTTTTGCTATCCTGCCCTCAAACGAGGCTTATTCCTCTCTGCTAATCAGGAGGTACAATGAGAGATTGCAGTGTTCGTATAGTGGATAGTACATTGTGTTTGGGATGCACTAGCTCAGGTTTGTATCCTGGTTACAACAATCATGTATCAATCTACACAACTTGATGAAAATAGTTTCTTTTCAATACAATGGCAATGCTTTTTATCGAATGGACAAACTTTTATTTTAAATCATAGGAGAGTAAGCCGTGATTGTATAGTGGTTGGTACATTACGTTGTGGCCGCAATAGCACAAACCCATTTATTGTGGTGTGACGTCACATTAGCGGTGACGCGACACCAAAAGCGATTTGGCCGGGCAAAGTTAATGAAGCTGTTGTGCTAACTCTGTTGTTTGTGGGTATATACAGTCTGTGTACCTTTCGCATGTTTCACCTCCATGTGCATGATACCTGTAGTCGAACTTACAGAAGGAGTGTCCACACTCACAGAAACTCGGATTGACGAGGTAGCAGCTATCTTCAGCTTCTTTCTCTTGGTTGGAGGTTGAGATTGCTCTGTAGGAGATTGCCTTCTTTTGGGAATCTTTCAGTTGAAATTGGAAAGATAGGAGAAAAATAGGTACCTAGTGGTTACTGAGTTAAATATAAATTGATAGCATTCCGAAGCAGAGCAAATCCTCCACTGATACACAATAACAGAGCAACAAAGGGCAAGAGTGAAACATAGGCAAGGATTCTCTGCGTAGTAAATGTGATGTAAACAGATACTCGTGACAATCTTGGCAGGAAATCACACAAAGACACACATCTGCATATCGGATGTGGCGAGTTTCAATAAGATTTCACTATTGAAAGAAGCTCTGTGACAAATCATAGTAACTGCTAACAGACTTATCTGAGCCAGCACAAAATTTTCTGGGTAGGGTTAGAACATTTCTGAGTCGGTTCTTTTCCTCCGGCGAAATGAAGAGTGCAAGTATTGGTATGTTGGTTGAGATTCAGCTCCGTACAGCTCTCACGAGAATAAGCCCTAACCCAGCGCTGACAACTCCTTCTGTCATTTCATCCCGATAACAGTGTCTTCAGTAACTAACACGCTTACCGTAGCAGCAGTGTTTGTGGACCATGGCCATGAAACTTTGAATCTTAAAGAATATTCAACACACAAAAAGATAACACGACAGATGATGTACACGATTGGTTTGTTTTGAAGTCAATTCTTGTCCGGCGTTTCAAATATCGAGCGATGTAAAATTTATTTTAGAAACAAAGGCTTAAATGGGTTTGTGCTATAACCCAGGCTCAAATTCTGGTCACGGCAATGGTGCATTTTTCCATACCGTGATCGTATATTGGCTAGTACATTTAGTTGTGTCTGCAATAACCCAGACCTATTTGGGTGCCGTAGAAGTGATGTGATCTGCAAAACATTTAACAAATTCTGTTCAGAACAGTTATCCGAATATATATGATAAGGTCTTCACAGCAACTATAATACTAAACATTGAAAAAAATCTTTAGATTCGTAAGCATGACACAGAATTTGCACAAAAAGGCTTTCATTAAACTGGTCTGAAAATGTGGAAAGGAATACTAACAATGGAGGTGAATGGAACGCAACTGAACCGAGATTAAACAGTGACGAGATAGGCTGTGCATTGAAGTAGTGCTATTATGCTCTAAAACCGGATCTCCACTAGGCAGAAAAAGGAGCCGCTACGCTGATTTTCCGCGCTACCTTCAATTGCCACGTTAAAGCTGAACTAAAGAGGTAGAGAGAGAGAAACCATCCAAAAATCCTAAACATAAATAACACAATGAGAACTATCCTGTGCCTTTTGCTTCTTAAAAACTGTAGTTTATATTGACATATACTAGATCAGAAAGGAAATAAAGAAGACAACTGAAAAGATCGTTTCGCGTACGCCCGATTTATGCCGAAACAGAGCAAGCTGAAAAGTTTCATAGGTGAATTCATGTACCTGGAGACCAAGTGATGGAAGTACTTAGAAAGATAGTTATCTTGGACACTCAATCACCACTATCACACGAGTTTCAAGATTGCCAATACCACTGTACTCTTTGAATTTGATCATCATACGATTTTGTCATCAGATATTTTTACCTCTCTTCTGATGATTGTTCTATATCACGACTATTACCAAGTCTGTAGACTCAACCTAATAACGCAGGCCTCGGTACCATGGGTAGCGATGAAAATGTAGCGGCTGCCGTTGTTTTCCATCTAGTGGAGAACAATCCTTTAATCAATGATAATCTTCCTTGACCTAGGTCAACAACTCCAATATTACTCGCCCATAGAACAGAATATATTGCGTCTAGCAGTTCAGTTGATTTTCATAGGATAGGAGCTATTACATGATAGTCAAATAATAACCACCCCTGGTTGGTTTTACCAATATAGCACATCAATTCCGATTAGCCACAAAGGAAGTACTTCAAAACTTGACTATCTGGTCACGGACGTGTCTGACAGGTTCCCGAGCTGTTCCTGTAGTGGCAGGGCACGTGAAGTAGATGGCTACGTCAAAATTTCATATATTAAAATTTCGCATATTAAATTTAAGGCATATTCAAACTTTAAAATGCTATCAAAGGGTTTTAACGGATGCTCGAGATAGATATATTCCAACTTTTCCCTTAAAACATAGCCTCGTTCAAGGGAAGGGTTTTTTTATGATAAATGTGTATTATTAAAAGTATTACAGGTGAAGTACAGCTTTAATGCTCCATTTAACAAACTTTTAACATAGTTGCTTTGACTTGAACAAGAAAGAACGTTCTTACAAACATTTCTCCACTCGAACTTTGAGGTTACGCATCAATGAATGTACATAAATGTGGCACCATCATGCAATGAATAGCTGCAGCTTAACAAAAGAGGATTTTAATTAGGAACTATTATCCTTATCCTTCACAGAGACAATAAAATTACAGGAAAGTACTAGGTGTGATATTATCACCTACAGCTGGTGGATGCAGGTTATGAAATGAATGGTAAAGGTGCGCGATAGCTGGTTTACAATTCTCCTGATCATTTAAGTGGATTTGGCTTGGATCATAAGTACCACTACTGCCTTTATTGTTCCTGAACCATAACTTGTAATGTATACCACTTTTACACGGAAACAGATGATCGCGTGCTGTGAGTAAAATTTTAAGTAACTATGGATTCCTAGTTAATCCTGGAATACAGCCTGTCTCTTGAATTTGCCATCATCAGGAAAAAGGGAAATGAGGGTAGACACGGTTCATGTCACCTTCCTGTAGGGTGTGCATGCGCTTTTGTTAGCTTTTTCATTAAGTTCCATTGATAGCTTGTCAGATATCTACCACAACACCCAGTGGCTGCCCTTGTTCTTCATATTTTCTATGCTGACATCTTATTAATTCTAAAAAGTGTTAAGTGTCCGGGGCACGAATAGGTTAAAGTGCATTCCCTAATAGCCTAACTTATTCCTGGTTATCTTTATTGAGGTGAAAGAAATCATAACATAAACTCATCATTGATTCAACGACCTAGCAGGGATTCGAACCCAAGCACAGTAGCCCACGAAATCAATGACTGAAAAGTTATACAATTGTTAAGATAAAGCCAACATCTCGGCAAGAATGGTCACTCAGGAGTCTATTATGCAAACAACCCTGTTCCTTAAGTGTGGTACTTTGGTCTACTTATGAATCATGATGCTGTTGCGTGGATGAGTTGTATTCAAACACGTTGATCTTTCTATCGACTTCTGCTATCAGCGGTAGTGATGCGCAAAGATCTTTTTGAACGAATAACATGAAGGACTTGTAAAGCGTCAGGTCATCGTTAAGTTTGATTAAAAATATCTTCATTTTCTTGACTCAGACTAAGTTATACCTAGCAGAAACTCATATACTCATGATTGAAAAACGTCGGTGCAATGCACTTGTGAAGGATCTAAATAATTCATCATTATGGTAGGCCAAAGCGATAGTACTTGACAAATTATTTCTGTTTATAGGTCCTATTTACTACCTAAATTTTTTGTATATAGATAATTGAAATATTTCGTTATCCATTTGCCAACTCCAAGGGTAAAACAACGAGGCCTTTACTCGATTGGATTACAATTTTTATCTTCTATTGTGTCCATGAGAGTGCTCTGACTGACGTCTACTGTCATTTTGTACTTGAACCAA
>JAAAKL020004112.1:0-16238 GCA_010016065.2 Carybdea cf. marsupialis auct. non (Linnaeus, 1758) | reverse complement strand
AGCATAATCTTCTACGTCAGACAAGCATCACCCAACACCAGACCTATCTACTCTTCATTAATCGATTTCATGAAAGTTTATCTTTGTAAATGACATTAATAAGTTACAAATGGATTAGTTAAATGTTGTTCATGGAATCTGGACTCTCTCTTGCACAACGTCCAAAATCAGAAAATCGCAGATGCTCTCTTGACACACGTAGCATAATCTTCTACGTCAGACAAGCATCACCCAACACCAGACCTATCTACTCTTCATTAATCGATTTCATGAAAGTATATCTGTGTAAATGACATTAATAAGTTACAAATGGATTGTTTAAACATTACTTGATTGTTATTAACGTCGATCTTCCTCACCTAATATCTGAGGACGTGATATCCATAGCCATGCAATAGCCATATTTTTCACTCTCATTGTAGAACCCTACATGAAACAACAATCGGACTAACTGCCACGGTTCTAGAATTACCCTTCCTTACCCTCAAAACTTTTCCAGTTCATTTATTGCACTTCCTTCTTGTGCCCCACCCAGTCTCTTGTTTACGATTCTTTGTGCTTCGCATAACGTGACCGCAAGACTGACCTGATGGTATTTGTCAATCACAAAGCACCTTTAAACATGCTCGTCATAGAAAAAGACTAGATTACATTATTCCTGTTTGATCTTCAGATTTACCTCGACACTTAAGGACATGTACGCCGCATTATTAGCATAGTAAACGGCGCCTTGCGATTGACATCTAACCACAGCGCACGCGCACAGTTAACGATTCCTTCTCTGACTTATTACCGAATCACCATAGAAACGTAGCAGCCGCTCATACAATAATTTGTTGATCATCATAGCCACGTACCAATTTTATTCCTTAATACAGTAAAGCAGAGTAAGGTAAGGTTACAGTTACGATATTAGAATACATTAAAAGATAACTAACACATTAATGCAAGCCACTCCGGATTTTAGGGGGGTGCCGACTGTGTCGCGGCACTGGGCAGCGCACCTAAGCAGGAAACTGGGGGGCCACACAGCTCACTGAAGAAAAAAATGGGCTGAAGGGCCACAAAATCACTTTATGGCATAGGGTCCCCTCTTGCCAAAAACTGGCAGTGATGCAAGCTTGTGCCAATCATAGCATGAATAGACGGGACGTCATCGAGGTGCTTAAAGAGGCAATGCATGCAAGCACCAAAATAGTAGCTATAACCTTTGTGACAATAGACTTTAATTTTTTGTTAAAGAAAGAAAACTGGTGATACAGACAACACTGTAAAGCAAAGAAGAAATCTCCTATGCACCACTACTGACGTCAAAAGGGGGGAGGGGGTGCAGCTTTGTTTCCATTTAATGAAACATCTAGTGTTATCTATACACTGGATAGTAGTCTTCACCTTGCTCAGAGCTATTACAACAAGGTCAGGGTCTCTGTCTCTAAATCCTTCGATAATGAGTCGTGTTTGGCTCAGCTGCCTCCATGACATAAAATACTCAGAATCATGGCTCAATAATTAAATGGGCATAAAAATACAAAGGGTGTTTCAGTCGCTGTTGAAAAACAAGTGTCTGCTGTTAAGCCATCAGGACACGTATTAGAAAGGGATGAATGTGAGTCAATTAAGACTTTTACTGTTTAAGGCTATGTAGGTATTTTAATTATGTGAGGTAATTTGGCTATTTAGTATTACTATTTAGGTATTATAGGCATCAAAGGTACTCAGGCTATTTAGTATTACAATGTAGGTATTATAGGTATTTTAGGTATTCTGGCTATTTAGTATTATTTTTATGTACTAATTAGGTATTATAGGTATAAAGGAATTTAGGCTATTTAATATAACTATTTAGATATTACAGGTATTAAAGGTATTTAGGCTATTTAGTATTACTATTTAGGTATTATAGGTATCAGAGGTATTCAGGCTATTTAGTATTACTATTTAGGTATTATAGGTATTTAGGTATTCAGACTATTTAGTATCATTTTTAGGTACTATTTATATATCATAGGTATAAAGGAATTTCGGCTATTTAATATAACTATTTAGATATTATAGGTATTAAAAGGTATTTAAGTTATTTAGTATTACCACTTAGGTACTATTTAGGTACCTAAGTGGTAATAGGTAGGTGTCCATCCCACCTCACGATTCCTGAGGCTGTTGTTACCAAACTTCACATCTGTATTCTGTGCACTCCATAAGACTTTGTTTTCAAAACGGAGTTACTTATAGCTGCAAGGAATAACAATTCTAGTACAGGAACATAGAAACCGGGGGCGGCACTGGGAGCACGTGCCCCCCCAAGATTCTGCAATAAGAAAATAGTGCCCTTTTATCCACTCTTACAATCCATTACGTTATAAAGTGTTCTGTAAGTGAAAGGTGCCCTTTGACCGTTGTGGCCCCCCTCCTCCAACTTTAAGATGCTTCCCACATCCCTGTTCTAGTATTAACCTGCTGTTCTATCTGTACAACTGACTTATCACTAAACGTGTGTCAACAGTCATACAAGCCAGAACTCTGGCATGAAAGATAATCAACGAATATTTAACAACGGCCGTATACTGTTTGTAGTCTTAGTAATTCCTACATCAATTAACTACTTTCAAAGTAACTCAATACCTTGAAGAGGCAACCCTGTCTTGTATTGAGCGAAGGATTAAAAAAATACGTTTTTAAATATCCAAACAGGAAATCAGCCTACGGTTATCAACACATTCTTTTATAAATTTTATTCACTCTACGTTATCAACACGTTCTTTCAAAGTGTTTTTTATTTTTATGCAAATGGGATAGATTGTAAACAGGCATGCAAATATTTTAGTTACGGGTCTTTAAGCCTTATTTGACTGGACCATCGTCGTTGGGAGTACCATAGCCATTCTCCCATTTTGGATTTTGATATCATCTGTCTACTGCATTTGCCTTATTTACCTGTTTATCTATCCTCTATTTGTTTTGATAACTTAACTATTTGCCTAACATTTTAAGTTTCTATCAAACGTCATTTCTGTTTTGAATCACATACTGTAAACCCCTTTTAATCAGAGTCCAATCCGATATGAAGCCTTGCCGGCAGCCTACCCTTTCCACCTTCCATGACTTTTAAAATGGTCGTTACCCACTAAAAGCACAACATGGCAAACCCAAGAACATTGACAGCATGAGTAAACGAATTTTAACTTCAATATGCACAATCTCCTGTCTCGAAACTTATCCTTGCGTCATCCATTGATAGTTTTGCATTCCAGATTACAAAAAGGTTGCCTTTCAATTATAGGATCAATTATGCTCTAATCTTTTTGACAATATACCGTTTGAAACAGATCATTGCACTTGCTGAGCAAACAGATAACCACAAATGCGGATGGAAAGTGCGACGTCACGATTTTGAAAAAGTTTCTATTACGGATAAGATACTCAATTTCCATCTTGCCCTATTAGTAAGAATGCCAATGACCAAAAGTAAGAGTGTTTCCCTTTCCCAACACCGAGATATCAGCTTTCAATTTTTTGAATCTCCCTAACAAAACCTTATCATTTGAGGTAAGGAATCCCTAACGTAAAAAACAAAGGAATATTAACATAGTTCTAACGAGAGGTTCTTACAATTCAAACGCTTCTAGTTTAAACACTATATACACTATAGGTCTGCTTTTTGGGAAAACCCTATTCCAGGGCTACCTTTATATATCTGGAGTCAAATCTTACTATTTCCAAAACTTGATTTGTGACGCCATCACTTTCTCTCCGCATTACTTTCGGCCTCTCGCATATCGGTTCTTAACAGTGTTGCCAGATTGAGAAAGAATTTGCAAATTGAGCGACTTTCAATTCTCTGCGGCGACCTAAAATTGTATATTGGCGACTTTCAACTTTTTGGGTTACTTTCACAAAAATTGCAGGATCGTTTAGAATATAGCTGTGCGGTAGCAGATTATACCTTATCAGAGTACCACATGTTGGTATATTTGAATTTCTGTACTTTTAATGGCACCCATGGTACATATTGGGCTTATAGTGCACTGAGGTGCAACCAATAGCACATCATGAAACAGAAGGCAGGATTATTAAACAAAAAATGCCACTGGCCTGACAGCCATCCTTAATGAGACTTTGTGCCATGTAGTGGCAACTATTGTCAGGGTAACAACATTGATATCTGGAAAAGTGGCTTTGCACAACTTGGAGCATGACCAATCTGACATCCCCTGCTGAATGATGAACTGCCCATTATGTACCCTAAATGGCTTCTTTCCAGAAGAAAAAGGCCATGTTTTCTCCTAACACACATGAGCCTAAACACCATGACTCAAGAAAACACTTAAGAAGATCTTTAGAACCACACTAAGAAGCAAAAACAGTTCTGCACTTAAAAAGTTTTTCATCTGACACTCCTCAGAGTACAAAATCATCAGAATTGGAGTTTAAGAAAAGGGAAGCAATGAAACTAATACCCAACTGTGTATTCAAAGTAGCCAACCAGAACTCTGATCAATCTGGGTCCATGAAACTGAATGGTTAACCAAATAAGCTCTGTGAAAAGACAAATTCTTTTTCTCTACAAAGCAATGGTTTCTTGCTTTGTCAGACAAACAAAGCCAACCTCACACAGGCAAGAAAATAAGTATACAGAAATGCTGCAATTTGTGGAAGGCACAGCTTGTGTTGTGTTGAGAATGCTTTCTTACTGTGATAAACTACATGTGGGGTCACAGCACCAAAACACTTCTCTAGAGCCGTTTTGATCTGGTTTTCAAATTGGAAATAAAAGATAAACGAAATTTCTGGTCTATTTCAAGGTGTTACATATCATATGAGCAACAATAGCGTATCTCTGCCAGCATGCAATTAGTTGCTTCATTATTCTAAACCTCCAATCCATTTGTATTTTAATATATACCACTAGGTACCACATTGAAGCTCAAAGTCCTATGTTCTTGCATCTTCCTGCTTGCCACATAAGCCGCACATTCATGGACACTCAAAAAGGAGGGCAGAAGAAGAATAAATGCATTCAAAATGAAATTTCATCGGAGAATACTAAAAATCTCATGGAGAGAAAGTAGAACAAACGACTCGATACGAAGACATCTCAATATAGAAGATTTATGGCTAGTCAATTTTGTGCTTGGACAAAAGTTAAAGTTCTTTTGTCACATAAAGTGACATCCGGCCCTAGAAAATGAAATCATGAATGGAATGATCCTTGGAGGAACACTTCAAGGAAGGCCAAGAAGACGATGGAGTCCGGACATCAAATCAGGCCTGAATGCATCCTATATTGGAGCAAGACGACTGGCTGAAGATCACAATGCATTTCAACAAGCCATGGCAGAGGCAACGACCATCAATGATGGTCAAGCAACATCAATGACCACTATGTACTAGTACCTCCTCCCCCAAAACGAAAGGTTGTTATTAGCAGGCTTTATCTAGCTCAGAAGGTAGACCACCTGCAAAACCTCTCTTATAAAAAGTTAAGTTTATGATTTTAATCTATAATTGAACTCAAGATAAATTATTATATATCACACCTGATTGACTGCAACAAACACTGTTCCACTCCCACTTTGCACATCCAGGAATATTTTGGAGAGCATAATAAGATTAAAAGTTCCAAGGAATCACTTATAGGGATGTGGCAGGGGCACTCATGCAGAAAATTAACATCAACTATTTGGATATTACATTAATGCCATCTTTTGATGCTGATCACATCCTGCCATACTTATTTTACACCAATTAGGTAATGCAACATTCCTATCTTTCTGTGACGGTGGCCATAACCCAATGGCATTCCCTTAAATATGCTATAGCCCTCCCCTAGCATAGGCTACCTCTTCAAAACATATTTCCTAAAAACCACAATCTGCCTATGACACAACTGAACAGTCATTTGATTAAAGTCTTCAAATATTATATATCATCAACTTAAACCAAGCACACCCTGTCCCCCTCTCCCAAACATAAGTAACTCCTTGTACAAACATAAATGACCCCCTCTCCAAACATCAAAGACCTCCTCCCCAAACATAAATGACTCCCTCTCCAAACATCAAATACCTCCTCCCCAAACATAAATGACTCCTTCACCAAACTTAAATGACTCCCTCCCCAAACATCAATGACCCCCTCCCCAAACATAAATGACCACTCCTAAACTTTAATGACCCCTCTCCAAACATTAATGACCCCTCCCCAAACATTAATGACCCCTCCCTAATTATAAATGACCCTTTCTTCAAACATTGTGCTGGATACACTTTCTTCTTTTTACCGACAGAATACTGCTCAAAACAATGACATATTTATGGTAGAAGGCTTTGATGTGGATACAGGACTGACACTGAAATACAAGGTCCACAACATATTGTTATTCTGTCACTTTTGAAATCTAGTAACGACCCTTTGAAAACGCCTTATAAATATAAAATGCCTCCACCATTTTGTTCAGGAAAAATATCTATTTATTAAAATGAAACCTTCCTTTTAACCATACCATCAATAAAAGTCTACACCCTCTTTCTACAAAACGGCCCTTGGGATGAAACATATAGTGCTTTGCTGGTATTTATAAACTGTTACATTTTTAAGCAAATGCCTCGCTCCAAGCACACCACACACATAGAAGACAAGATGAGGCTATGCTCCATAAAGATTTACCTTCTTTTCACGCTTTTCTTCTTCTGCTTCAAGCTTCCTCTTCTCAGTTTTCTGATGTTTTGACAAAATCACTGACTGTTGAATAATAAGAAAAGTAATCAGTCTCATGATTATGAAAATAGAAAACAGTACATAAAACTATAGCTAGGGAACTAGAATAAATAATTACATAACGTGAGTCTCCAACAGTGGTCTTCATACTCTGTTTGTATGGGTATGAATCCAAATGTATCCCTATGGGAATTGATGCAGATTGCTCTTGTGTGTGCATAGGACCTGGTGGATCCACACTTGTTTGAATCAGCTATCTGTACTATTTTGGAGCTGCTCCTATCTCGTATCTTACTAAATGACACCCACCTATTGCAGTGTAAATTGTCTTGTACACTGTAGGGACAATGTAAGTGCCAGTGTCAATTTGGCAGTAACAGTGGCCAGGTAACAAACAGCCATCTCTTCCTTTGCAGATTTCTTTGATTTCATTTATTTAAGCATTTTAGATCCTGTTAGCTTATGTTTATATTGGTATCCCAAGATACACTGGTGCAAAAAGTTAGGGGTTGTAGGATCCTTGGGTGTGGTACTGGGTTCACTTGGTTTCTGTAGATCAGATCTAATATAAACAACGTAAAGAGAGGATCAGATTCTTTTCTTATCATTCTGGATAAGGCACTTCTGTCGATTTTATCAACATTGATATCAATCTTGAACCCAAACTTCAATGCTTGGCTCTGACTCACTGGACATACAAAAAACGGAGGAGCAAAAGTAATAACGCTTCAAAATTATAGGAAACAAAAACCTATGGAACATATTCAACAAAGAAGACAATAAACTTGAGAAGAGCACTCAGAAATCTCTGTTCCTGGCTATTATCCAGTCCTTTTTGTGCTGATTGCCTGACAGTGAGGATGTGTGCCAACACAGACAAAAAATGACAAAGCAATATAAGGTGATGGTCTTCTTAAACTTGGTGATGTGTATGACCACAAGATTGTGATAGAGGAACAGGATTGCAAGAAGGGTGCAAGTATGTATAATGTTCAATTTAGATCTGTATACACCAATATCTTAGTGCTCAAAAACAAGATGAAATACATGTCAATTGATGCCTGACCTGCATTATTATGGAATATAAGAAAGTGTATAGTCATACTAAGTCAAAAGGTAACAAGGCAGCTTACTGGGTACAGTAGTAATGCAGCACTATACTATGTAAAGTGGAGTAAAGTGAAGAAGTTGCATTTCTGCATAACACAGAAGGTTAAAAAGCTAAACACCCAGACTAAAATTATCACCAGTCAATTCTCTACCTTGTTTGAAGGAACATCTTTCTTCAAGATCTTGTTAATGACATCTGCCATTCCAGCAAGACCCTTGCTGGCATTCTCATCCTCTCCATCGCTTTCTGATAACACGAAAAACAAGAAAAGTCAGCAAATAATTCTCACTCCATAAATTGTACACTACATAAACCCTTCACATGCCAAAAATGGTCTGAGGTTGTGGGCCGGTGGATGATTTCCTTGCTCTTAATTCCAGTGGGTCGGGGTTCATTTCGCCAAATAGCCATTGGGAACATCATGAAAGGCATTCTGTCTTAAAATGCTCAATGCTACAGTAAAAGTCTCATGTACATCAACACATCATAGCCACTTTCAAGGTAAGTGTATGGTGTAAAAACAAAATAACCAAAATGCTAATTTTGGGTAGTTATCTGGTGTATGTCATATTGTTGCAATGTTGTAAAGCAATGTTTATGTTTTGATGACATACCTGTGAAACTTTCTCAATGAAATTATTGGGTAATGTGAAAGTTCTCGAATGCAATATTTACTTCAGGAAAAGTTGTGAATCAAAATGATGATCATCATCACAGTCATCATCATCATCATCATCATCATCATCATTATTATTGTCATCATCATCATCATGATAATGATGATGATAGTGATGACAATGATGGTGACAATGATGATGATGATGATGATGAACGTGATGACGATCATCATGATGATTCACAACACTAAATGAACCTTATATTCTGGGGTTATCTATATTCCCTATTAATGGAATTATTTTTGACATGTGAAAGACTCAAATAGAGGCAAAGAGTCTTTGGTTTAACATAGGGAGAACCAAGATAATGTGTTGCAGAAAAGGCTTTATCATCTTGAAGGACTCAAACAAGTGGCAATGTGCAGTATACTACAGGTATCCCAGATGCACAGCTCAAGTCAGGCCTATTGATGGATGCCCAGTCTATCATGCTTCTTTTAATAATAGATTTTAGGTCACCCAAACATTCACTTTACACCTTAAAACTCCTGCTATGATAGTAAGATTAGGGTAGGGGCAAAAGACAAGGCCCCATTAACAAATTTACATTTTTTGGACCTATAGACATTACAATAGGAAAGACAACTGACACCTTAGCACCTCTATTCATCATGTGATTTCTTTGTTCTGGCAGATTTAGTGACTGTAGTCATTGTATGAACCATAACCTTTCAAAGCCATTTTGCCAATGTTTGAGAAAGATTTGTCCTACAAACCAATGAAATCATTGTATTTATTGATGGCCAAGCTTCAAAACAGTACCAAGAACATGATAGGTGTCCACAAGTAGTGAAATTGTGAGGAATTCACAGTCCAAGTCTGTTGTTGTGCTCCTGTTTATAACTGGAACTGCTGGGAAGTGTTTATCAAAGTTTTGAAATGGAACACGAGCTTTGTGACCAGATTTTTCTAGCTGAGTTGTATTAGCTAATTTCAAATGAGGCAAACAGATACACATTCCAAGTAGATTGTGCAAACTTCAAAGCAACTACGTGTGAGAAAATAATGCTGTATAACTGAATTTGAGTAAACATGATTGTTGTTACTTTATCTTCGATTGATATGTATTGAGAATAGATAAGCTTGAAGGCTTTTCAATCAACCTGTTGATGCCTATCACTAGATTTAAAGAACGTTCAAGCAATTTTTATGTTGCCAAACAGGCTGGCATAACCCAAGAAGACTCTCAAAAGTATGATAATTTATATCTAGTCAGAGACATAGTGGACACCACAAACCATGAATGTTCATATGCCTACCAGCCACATAAAGAATTCCTAACTGGCAATGCCATGATTAAATCTAGGGCAAGACTTGGTTTTCATCAGTATCTGAACATGTGTTCTCTTAATGCCCGATTTTTGAAAACATAATATATCAGGTACCTACTTCTTAATCTCATACCAAACCAAAAGCAACTACTCTGCTAAACTATAGGTATTGAACACGTGTCCTCATATTGCTGGATTTGAGTAAATATCATATATCTGGCCACAACTTTTTACTATAATACCAAAATAAAAGCAACTATTCTGCTCAACTCTTAGTATGGAACTTATACACTATGCCACAGCAGCCCATTAAATATAGAATTAAGGTTTGGATGAGGGCTGACTTGAGGAATGGTTTTGCTATGGGAGTCAAAATACATAGCTACAAAGCAAAGTGTGGCAAAAGAAAACTGGTCCCATAAAGAAAGTTGTAAGGAAGCTCACAACAATAAATTGAAAATGAGGGCTATATGGACAACAACCTTACACCTCTAAAATGTTCATCTAGAATCAACTAGTCAAAGGAAACTCATCACCACAACAAAGGGGAACAGATCAAGAAAGGCAGAGCAGTAGGTGAAACAGTGGACATTGGCCTCGGTTTTCTCAAGGACAAAAGAGTTGATGTAGATTTTACATTCAAAAGAGGGTAAAGAGGGAACCAATATATTGTTACTGATCATGTCTCTAAAAGAATGATAGAAAGAAATTCATTTATCTACTCCTTCAGTGCTCTGATGGAGACAACACTACTGATGACTGTTCATTGGTTATGCCCTTCACCCTCTTCAAGGCCAAAGCAACTACTAGGAATAGGGTTACTTATACCCCTTAAGGTGACAATCTATTCATGCTTACAGTCCCTTCTCTGTCCTATCTCTCAAAACATAGTTTCCCAATTCATGAGAGCAGATGATAGAGCAAAGTACCTTCGGAATCATGGCAGGGAAGGTCAGGGTAGGTTCAAACTCACATACCTTGGATTGTGAGGCTAACACTCTACCGCTATTGCTACTGCTAAGACTGAGTAGCACTCCTATTGCTACTGCTGCTATAACTACTTTTTCGGTATCAAGCTTACTTGGATCTTTTCAAAACATAATAACTTTAAGGTCTTGACATGGGTCATAGCTGGATTCTCCTATATAGCCATCAAATAGAATCCTGGGAAGTAAGGTTCTAATATGAATTTAAATATTGTTTTAAGTAGCAATGTCCTGCCAAGAGAATATGTCCTTCTTTTCTGACTTTTCAATCAATTACCATTTATAGTCTTGGGCTTTCTGTGATGTGACTTTAAGGTCCAGATAGTAAGAATGGCTCTAAGCTACACAATACAAAAGTACTACAGATCTGGCCTTCCAAAAAATTTCAGTGAAGCACACTCTCAAGAACCTCAGATTAGGCAAGTGCATGTGTTCTGTGCAGGCAGGCCTACTGTTCTAGGTAGGCCTACTGTTCTATGCAGACCTATAGCTCTATGCAAACCTATGACTCTGTGTTATTCTATGCAGGCCCATTCAAGGCCTACATGTAGCTTGTGTGGTATATAATATTAAGAGCCTGCTCTATGATTCTTACATAATTTTAGAGAGGCTATAACATACGGGCAGATTTTGGAATAAGAGGGGTCCAATAGTATATATAGGGCCTATATGCATTATACAACTATAAATATAGATATATAGTACAATTGATGTGATAAAATAATATAAATACTCATTTTCTACCTACTTTCCTATGGTATCCAAGATATTGCTAGTATTATGGCAGGCACCCCTGTGATTCTATGATAACCCACTGAAAATTCTGAAATACCACCAAAGACCCATTGATAGGAATTGCACAAGAAAACACAATTGGTAGTGTCCAGGTAAAGTTTATAAAAGTACACAAAAAAATCAGCAGTAGAAGGGCCTTCTATCCTTTGAGGTGATCCCAATCCATGAGAACATCAATTTTATATGTCCCTTATTGGTAACTGTGACCATATATGTTGGTAAATAGAAGGCTCAAAGCTATGAATCCCCTTCTACTTGAGTGATATTGAACCATCATGATGAACCGATACCGGTACCGTTATCTCATATGCATACTTGACAAAAATAAACGTACATGTTATGCATTACACTCACAGACTTTAGTAAGTTAATGCTAGGGTGAAGGGTCTTCCTTTCTATCTGTCATTGTGGTACACTACCGTGAAATCGTTGATAGGTCAACAATTTAGTGGGCGTTTCATTTACCCCTTTCTACTCCCCACAGCATGCATATTTATAGGCCTACATGCTTTCTCATATCATTTTTATAGGACTTCTCATGTTCAGCTCATCATGATTTATCAATGTATTGCGTTATCTAGCACCTGAATGACTAGTTTTTTACTTCAATAATTAAATGGCTAAAACAATTATTAAGAAGATCTGATACCGCAATCAAATATATATACCGCTCTTTCACCACAAAAGTACTTACCATGCTTTTCTTCATCTGTGACTTCTTCGAGTTCCGTCGCCATTTTGAACAAGACCATGTCGTGTAGCCTCGTTTCAATTGCGCTTCCCCAACTGCGAATGAGATTGAAGTGTTTTGAAAGATTTAAATTTTTTTGATCGCCTTCGTCGTTGTGTCGAAGGATTAATGATCGAAGCGTCAATAGTGAGTATTTGATTGCCATTTTATGTCACTGGTTTAGACGAAAATTCTCTTTATTTGATTCTTTATCCTTTCTCCCTAGAAGCACGTTGTATTCATACCGCACCAGTTTGATTACAGATTTGTGCTCACAGAAAATAATCCTTGACTCTTGAGCATGGAGACTGTCCACTTAATTGTTGAACCAAGAGATCAGAGAGTCTTTCTTTGCACAAATTAAGATCTTGAAAGACACGCCGTTGGACATTTAAGCAGGCCAAATGTATTTATCCGTTTCTGTTACTTATTTTATTTCATACTTTTTCTACTAGGTCTAATCCTTTTCTCTTGTTATGTTCTTGATCCATTTATTTGCTATTGTGTGATATGGCGTGGAGATTGTTTTAGTTTTGCCATCTTCTGTAAGACTAATATAGTAGTAATGCATTACGCCCCATCTTTTCTTGTGTTATTTAAACATTCTGTACAGCTTGTTTGCTACAGTAGTTTCATTGCAACTGTATCTGTATATTCGCACAGCATCAATAACATATCGTAGCATGTCATGTAGACAATTATATTGTTTAATTTACTATTGCACGCCCTTCAAAATTTCATACTTAGAAGGTCTGCAAATATAAAAAGCATATTTCTTAGGATTCATAAATCATGTAATATATATAAAAAGGATGTATTAAACATATTCAGAGTATATTAGATTATATATATATACATTTATAAATAGAGAGATACGTATATTTGTAAGGCTTACGCTTACGATTCATCACGTAAGTTAATAACTGCCATGGGCTACTTACTGCGGTGGTCAGTCCGTGCCCATACATTTATTAGCTTTAAAACCGTAAATTTCGTATTTGATTTAGTAGATCTGCAACAGTTCTTTGTTCACTGAGTCTGTTATTAAAGTAAAAATGTTGAGGCGATAAAAGAAAATGTGATAGATGCTTTTATTTCTGATATGTAAGTCCGTAAACCATGGTTAACATTATTCATATGGTGTAATATTAAGTCAGTAAGGTATCATGGTAGTGCTCATAAAATATAGGCTACACATAGTTAGAGGCCTGTGTGTCTTACAGATGTATAAAAACACTACATATTGAATTGGTTCTTTGCCATCTTGCCTCTCCCTCCTTGTGACTTCATAGAGAGACTAGACAGCCCAATTTCAGGAAAAGGTTTTGCTTTAGGGTGGTAGCATGTGATACTTGGCATAAAATAGACTAAACAGGCTGTTTCAGTCACAAAGTTTCAATTTCTAAGGTGAAGACCCCACATCTTATGGTGCTTCCAGGCATCTATTCTACCTGTATTCATCCCGCCCCCTGCAGAAATTTATGCATGTGTATTTTTCATCTGTGTTTTCAGGTATTTGTTGCAATTTTTTTATGTACAAGCACCTCTAAAACATACAGTTACTGTTATCCTTTAACTACTATTGTAATGTTATAAAATTCAAGTCATTTCTTTTTAGTTTTGACCTAATAATGCAAGTATGAGAATACGGTTGTTTAAGTTTACATATTGTTGTAAAGGCTATAGGTCACCATTACTCTGTACCATGCAACTATAATGCAATGGTCACCATGCGTGACCCACCTGTCTTGCATGAAGTTCATGACATGATAGGTGGATAATAATGGGATGTCCTTTCCCTTTCCCTGTTTGCTCTACTTTTTAATGATCTCTGATACATAGCATTTTTAAAGCAAATCTGAAAACGTAGGTCATCTAAATGATAACATCAGTATGTATTCTGGGCATTCACTTCTGGATATGGCACCATGCCTTATAGATAAGTTAAGTAAGTTGAGTCATATTACAAGGAAGTCTTGTGACCAAAATGTTCAAACCCTTAACAGCCCCAAGTGAAGCTAGACATATTTAAGTTGATTCTTCCCCCTTTGTTTTAAATCAGTTTACAGGGGCTAGGACAGTCCCCGTGTACATGGGACTTGTTACTGGAGCATAGATCACTTTAAGACCAGATGCTCTTCCTGACATCACCATGGATCCCTCTAGGATTTGAACCCTGATCTCCTTGACCCTCCAGATCTGAAGACATGGCATTTATCCACTAGACCATGGCAGCTCTAAGACCATTGTGGTTTCAAGACCATGGAGACTCTAAAACCACAGAGGCTCATGACAAATATTGGTATCAGATATAATTTTGTATCTCAAATGACAGAAAGTGTGAATTGATATTTATGACCAATTTTTACTTTGTATTTTTTAAACTGCCAGATGGAGTTGTACACTATCACCAGTTATGTTGTATCAATATGACATATCATAAATGATAAGATACATGTCAATTTTTTTCATTTGCAGGTTTCAATACACAGATATGACCCAAGTAAGATGAATTGCTAAATCATAGATTCCAACATGACTACACCACTTCGCTCTCAGGTCATTCATCTGTACAAGCAGGTAATAAATTAATCAATTAGTTAGAATTTGCTTGTAATATACATTTTTAAGGGTTGTAGCAGAAAGAGGGAAGCAGGGTCCTTGTCCACTTTGATTTCAATATGGAACCCACTTGAACTGCTCCTGCATCCCAGAAACTTAAATCCTTTTTTGTGGCATACTCATTTTGAAGCATTGTTGATTACCCAGCCAGGGTGGGCAATGTCCTGGGGAGTGAGCACATTTATGAGGGTGGGCTCCCATTACCTTCCCTCACTGTTAACCATTATCTTGGCTTAGGCTTCCCTTGGACCCATAACCTCAGGCATGTGAGTCCAATGCCTCAACACCTCCATGGTGGCCATAACAAGAAACTGGATTACCTTATTCCATATTTGTCAAAAATTTGACTTCATGATTCTTAGAAATTTATCATATGTCGTCTCTTGTTACCCCCTCCCCACTACTGCTGATTATACAATTCGGATTTATTAGTGGATGCTTTCCCTTGGCTAATTATGTCCTTTCTACATCACTGTTTGTACCAACAGATCAGAAAAGAGGAATATGAATTTTAATCAGTTTGATAACTACTCCAAAAAAGTGGTTTATACTAGCAATAGGGTATGTAACAGAACAAGCATGCTTACGCCTTTAATGTCAGTTTCTTTATTTACTATTATTCTTTTTTTCTTAGCATTTTGTTGGTGTTGATTTTATGGTATGGTACAGGGGTGGGGTATAGAGGAGTTGAAGTAGAAAATACAGTATGACAACAATATCCAACCAATAGCCCAACAAAATACCATACAGACAGAAACTTTCAATAAATTACATGGAAAAAGTAATAGCTCAAATGATGTCCAGTCTTTGTTCCACCTTAAAAGATTTAATAGAATAGACTTCTACGTCTAACTATTATAATTATTATGATCGGGATGATAATGATAACAGATTATCATAATTTTTGTTCTTCATTAATTTTTATCTGTGGTACAATACAAAAGTAATTGAAAAAGAAACAATTCATTTGGAACGAACTGTTGCAGAATTTTACTTGGTATCAAAAGGTTGGACAAAATGCACAACATCAAAGTCCTTGCCTCAGTTGGATGCCAGGAGCTGTCAACAATAATTTATGCATGTCAACTTAGAGTGCTTGGTCATTTAGTTAGAAAAAATGATATCATCAACTGCTTTGCCCTGTACAAGCAACATGTTGGGTCAAATAGACAAGACCATCCAAGAATGTCTTTCAGGAAACATATAGAAACACTTACTGGAATGTCATCTACCAATGTGTAGTAGTAGTAGCAGTAGTAGTAGTAGTAGTAGTAGTAGTAGTAGTAGTAGTAGTAGCAGCAGCAGCAGTAGTAGTAGTAGTAGTAGTAG
>JAAAKL020004111.1:6321-21619 GCA_010016065.2 Carybdea cf. marsupialis auct. non (Linnaeus, 1758) | reverse complement strand
GTAGTTTTTGTGTTCATAGGAGAAGCCTCCAAACCACATGTAACCTGCTAAATATTCTGATGCTTGTCACGTCAGTTGATGCCATATTATATATAACCTTTTCAATGTACCTGTTTAGTTCCAACGTTAATTATCACCAATAAAATGTATCTTTATTCTGAATTGATCAACTAGCCTTTTTATGTCATGCAGAATGAAAGAGTATACTAAAGACCATGTGACAAGCGCCATTACTGCGTAGGTCGCTTTCAGGCACAACCTAATCATGCAGTTCTTCCTCTATGCAATGACTTGAACCATGCATCACCCTGATTTCATTGATTGTTTTTAAGCGACAATTAGACGAACAGTCAATGTTCTATTTGAAAGAGATGTTTGGCCCTACAAAGTTTGTAGATAACCTTAAATAGCGAATCATTTGTCAACCAGAGACGCGTATCGTTCTTTGCACGGATCCCAGACTGATGAGAGTGCAACGAAACGTGTCTCTGGTTGGACAAATGATTCCGCTATTAAATCTTATATTTTATTGTATAATCAATTCAGATCTGGATTCTGTAAATTCTAACAAAATGGTTTGGGTTACACAGTCAATGGAACTCAGCTTTCATCAAATAATCATCTTTCTCTACTTGTGATGTAGCAGTGACAGCGAGTGAGAACAGCGACATCGCCTTGAGTGAGAACAGCGACATCGCCTTGTTTTGTAAGCAACAAAAATAATCAACGAAAGACTGAAATCTTGTCACAACGAAGCAGTTGCTAAGCAACAGCCTAGTCCAAGGTAGTTTCACCGAGGTAGATAAACAACTGAAAGGTAGACCTAACCATTAAACATCAGATTGAAGAATTTCCAATAACACCACCTTCTCCAAGAAGTTGTCATGTAACTCACATTGCTGCATTGCTTCGTTCATTTCGTTTTTAGCTATGATAAAGCAGGACAACTCATTTTCTCCTCCACTACCTTGACGTCACTCTATCTCAGCCCATGACAGGTGTAATTTAAATGAAAGCGAGGCTTATATATCAGTAAATCCATCCACCAATCAGCTGTAAATTCTTCATCTACTGCTTTTCTTTGATAAACAAAGATTTTACGAATGACAGAATTTGGGCGATGCGGTATCAATTTTATTGTGCAGTAAGCTTAACTGTGTAAGCTTCAAAAGATCTACACGTCAAAACTTGTTGATGAATGAAATATACTACGCTGTGATAGAGTGAGACGTAGATGGATCTATTACAAAAGCATCAAAGCTATATTATGTCGCTCTTACAACTAGCATTTTTACTCATGCATAATGAACAAAAAATGCGCCTAAGGCTTTTACCCTTATTCAGCATGGGCCATTTGTATGCACGTTAAAAGAAACAACTACCCCCCCTCCCCCAAACGTTTACTTTTGATAGGAAAGTGGTAGGATGTTGAAATTTGGCAAGGACATAGCACGTTATAAGTACTTTCGAAAGCCAAGATAAAAATTTACAATATTGCATTTTTTCCCTGACGTCAGCCAAAATTAACAACAAATGCCAAAGTCAGGACCAAACTTTCAAAGTCTATTAAAGCAAATCTCAATCGATAACAAATGAATCATTCTCACTGAAATCAGGAACACAAATGTATTATACCACCAAATATTTCGAAATACAAGAAGCTACATCCCACGTCCAGCATTGTTTTTCCCACACGAGGCTTCCTCCCACACGCGGCTTTATTCTACACGAGGCTTCCTCCCACACCAGGCGTCCCCCCACACGAGGCTTCCTCCTACACGAGGCTTCCTTCCACACGAGGCTTCCTTCCACACGAGGCATCCTTCCACACGAGGCAGACAATTTTTCGGGAGGGGGGTAAATTTAACCTCCCCATGCCCAATAGAGTTAAAGAAAAATGAAAAGGTTTAAAAGCCATCTGGAAGGAAATCATAATAAAAAATAGCACTTTAAACAGCTATTTTGTAAAACATAATTTCTTAAATCGATAACTTGACTGAAAGTTGTTAACCGCATTATCATCTTGGATCTGCCGTGCCATAATCGTTCTGAAATGTCTCTAGCATTTCCTTGAAATGTACTAAATACTCTCTACTTCTTAGAATCAAGTCTGAAATTAGTATTCTTGCAAAAATGTGACTTGACTTTTATAAGGTTATATAAAGCGGTTATAAATACCCATGCCCAAAAATTAAGTTCCTAAAATCTGGAATTATAGATTTTTCCAAATCTACTTTTAATTGAAGCTGGTAATTGTTACTTAATGTAAAAATGAAACGATTGGAAAATAAAAAGGTCGAAAAGAATAAAGAAAAGGAGATCTCAAGGAAAGTTGTTTTAATTACAACATATGAAGATGATAGAAGATGTATGCGATAGAAGTTGACAAACGAAGTGTGAAGTTCAATCAGACCAACTCAATCTTTTTACCTAATCTTCAACTTTGTCAGATACACCGTACGTAGTAGATACCTTAATGCCCTCTGTTTTATTATAAACCCCCAATGCCATCAAATTGATGAACAGTAACCAAGGACGACACGGTTCCAAATTCGTCCTTTTCATGTAATGACCGCTGGCTCTGAAATCGTTCCAGAGGTAAAGAGGTAACAAGTGGAGCAATCGGAAATGTTCATGCACCTAAATATGGTAAACAAATGGAATGGAAACTAACTTCCCAGTGACATAAGACCTTATCACAATCAGATAATGCACCTGGACTCTATGGTAGTACGAAAACTCGCGAGGCGGAGCAGACTTGAAAATGACTCTCAAACCCTTTTAGACCATGGTTAATTGTCCCTAGAATAAAACGCCGAAACAGAATCTTTCCTAACCTTACAGAACAAACTCGGACATTTTAGCCCCTGTAATACTCTTCACCTGTCTACACAGGCCATGCTCCGGAAGTAGCCTGAGCCCTAGTGACGCTAGGATCAGTCACGCTTAACCTGCAATAGATGTGAAGTACATTTTACCTAAGGATCATAGTTCACGTATTTATTAGGGTTTAGAAGTTTAGAATAAAGATTGATTTATGTTATGATTGCAAGTTGTATTTATTGACTTTTTAGGAGAAAAACAGATTTTTAGCTTGTCTTGTGCAATCCTTTAACATACATGAACTACAAACGTTTCGGACAAAACAATAAATTGATTATAGCACTGGTGAGCACAGTTTAAAGGATGTATCATAACATTATAAATCTTGACATTTTCTTGGTACAGTTTTGTACAGAATTTGGGACACTCAAAACATCGGACGAAACTTTTTTCGGACAAGGTAATATTCCTACAAGACAATGTCCACTGTTTTTTCACATAGTGTAGAACAAGGTCCATCTAGTCTATGTAAAGGAATCGAAGAAGGTAACACTGCAGGCTCGTATGATTGACTGTAACAAGTAGAGGTAAAAAGTGTCCCGCTGAATACATGGTAAGAAAGCTTGGCAGTGAACTTTCCTGACTCTTTGAATACTATTGACTAAGTTAGTAATTAAATCGATGGAAAAATCAATCGTTGAACTTCCAGACATAGGATATAGGGTATGCATGGCAATTCTCCTTATTGATAAACAAATTATATTGCTACCTGTCTTAGGTTACTTCAAGATTACTCCACAATTCCCAATTCATTAAATCAAGAATAAAAACTATCCGTATTGGCTATTCCACGTCAGGAGACAATCAGTGCTTCTATACTTTGGTTTCTCTTACTTTATAGATATCAATAGTTTCAGCCCACGAACTGTCGTCTGAACACGTTGTGCTCTGCATTTAGCCTTACATCAAATTGAGTTGCTTTGCTCGTACATCTACGTAACTGTTATGTAACAGCCATGAAACAACAGCCATGTGGCTGAGTACTTGTTTATTTTGGGGGACATGACCAAGAATCAAGTTTCCTTTTGTGGGTAGTGCAAAGGTGCATAGGTTTTTAGATCCATGGGGGTGGTAAAGGCTGGAAAACTAACCAAGGGTGTAGTACCCCTCGTTTTCCTGTTATGGCTACTAATGAGACCACACAGAAACAATAAACAACAAGAAGTAAGTCGACCAGCTGCAAATCTCCTCTGCAAGTGATCTGTTGATAGCCAGTGGTAGAGTACTTCAAATCTCTAAGCAAAGCGTTAGAGCTGTTATGGAAGTAGTCTGGGAAGGAGTTGAGTATCGGATGTGACGCCCATGACTATTCTTAAGTACCTTTAACCGGCGGGTCAGAGTCAGGGAATCTCAGAGTCAGGGAATTTCAGAGTCAGGGAATTTCAGAGTTTTAAAGTGTCAGAGTCTTAGACTTAAAGAGTTTTAAGGTTTCACAGTTTATACCATGCAATGTTAACATGATGAGTAACATTCCGGTCTCTTCTTTCTACAATTTAAATAAACATCGTAAATAGATCCTTAGTCTATTTATTCTAAAATAAACACTCCCTTTTCTGTGCCCACTCCATTTGATTAAGCACTGTCGGCAAAAAGATATTGGAAAATAGGCTCCCCTGAGCGTCCACGGAGTTACGGCAACGTGTGACCTTGTCATTCTAGATGCTTGTATGCATTATTCAGCATGTTAATACCAGTCGCGAGGCCTTCTGACACTGCACTATAATATTCAATTTATCACATGCAATTTGCAAATGATTCATACTGATCCCCTCGTGTCAAAAACTCATAACTGCCACAGCACTTGGGTTTCGCGTGCATTAAAACAAATGTATTGAAAGTGTCACGATCTCTCACACCTTAGGATTTCCAAAACCCTTTCAAAAACCTTTTATTTAATTAGATCCAATACTGGTAACAAGTTCGCAATCTAACACGATGAGGTACACGCTAGCGTAATAAGCCGACAAAAAGCTACTTAATGAGGGCCAACTAAGAATTTTCATTTAAAGGGCAAAATATTTTCTCGGCAAATAGCCGATTCTCTAGAATGGTTTTAAGCAGTGGTACCCAACCTTTTACAACCAAGGAACCCATTCACTAACTTCAAAAGGCTTTACAACCCCAGAAAAAGAACCGCTCACGTGGTAGAGGTCTACGGGCCCCCGTTGGTCCAAGGGAGCGCTTTAAGTCAGTGATTTCTCCTGAAACCGGAGCACTTTAGACTCGATTGATACTTTCTAGCTGAAAATCTCATTATATTGTACAATTTATCCATACCACTAAAATATATATAAATATACATACATTGTTCGATTCCCTCCTCATAAGTAAAAATTTATCGGCATCTACAGAAGTCGTATGCATTTGGAAACACGAGAGAAACAGGAGAAAGAGTGTTAATTGGTCTGAGGAAGCTTTGTCATGGACGTACTTTTTGTTTTACTTAGAAATTCATTGGAAATATATGAACCTAGCCTTTGATATTCTGCTTTTCGTGACTCACCGTATAGCCGCCGCGACCCACAGGCTGGGAACTACTTGTTTTAAAAATTTTATTCCGGACAAGAATATCTCAAGTCGATCGTTGTTTTCAGTACTTCATGCTCACTTGATAGATAATCTAGTAATGTTCGCCCCTTGGTTGACGATGTTAAAACTAAATTATCACAAATAAGCCTTACTGGGCCGTGCGCCCAATTGTACAACAAGCTTTACCCCTACCCCCTCTACCCTCATTTGCGCTTTTTATTGCTCCCCTGCCTTCGCACCCACTTTATATATTACTTTTTATTTTAATCATTTTTATGGAATTTAGTTTTCTGTTGCATTTTCATATTTTGAAACTTTGAAAAAACGGAAGCAAAAAGCATTTGATAATGCAATAGTTTAGGTATCAAAAGTCTCAAAAAACCATTTGATGACCAGTTGTAGGATTTGATGAAATCACGGATTCTATAGAATGCTATAGATGTTATAAAATCTGTAATGAAATGGTCAGTAAAGAATGTCAGTAAATGGTCCACTGATATTGACGGAATATCTGACCTTCCTATACCGAAGCAATTTCCGCCAGGCAGACCCTATCATCAACATTGCAGTCATCAGTCACCAGTCTACAGTAAGTGCCATTTTGATCGAGTGGGAATTTAGCATCGGATTTTCAACGAAACCCAATGGGCACAGGAGTTCATTAAGGAACTAAAGGCCGGCATAAACTATTGTTCCACTTCTATTCCTTAACATAGGGAAGATAGGTTAGAACAAAATTCGTGCCTATAGGTAGTTTTGGTTAGAGTTAGGAAACACTCCAAAAATTTTACAGCAAAAGTATTGAAATGGGTACGCGCATCATGTCAGAGATCCTTCTGCAAGCAAACATATGGTTTCTGCCAACCATCTTTTGTGCGCACGCAACATGTGAATGACTCTTTACTGATCAAAGAGTAGTTCGAGGTATCCCTTCCTAATCTTTCCACTGGCGCACGGCGCCTCACACGTTACCTTCCCTTCTCACTATTTGTACATTAGCACTATACGAAGAGCCCTGAAATAAATTGGTTTTGTGTTTCAAGTTCAGATATATATCATATCAATTTTGTTTCATAGTGATGTAATTCCTTATACAGTGCATTGCTTGTTATCTGGACGGCCAAATCATATCAGCTTGAAAAATTCGGGAAATAGAATTATACGTTCGATCGAACATATGACAATCACTTCAAGAGTAGGTTGACCAGGCAGTGGCTGATGATCCAAAGCTTTTCCTTATTGTAAAATAAGCAAAAGAAAGGGCGCCTCATCGAAAAATCGAAGAAGAAAGGTTAATTTTTGAAAAAAGAAATTAGTGGAGAATGATTACATTGATGCCACTTGCCGCTGGATAGCAGCATCGAGCCACTAAACATGATGCGGTGCTGACCGCCATTAAGGAGTCCCTTGTACCTAAGATTGTTTAAGTATTGGTCAATACAACGATAGGCTTCCTCTTGCCTCACTGCGTTTATGTCTTCCACTAAACAATGGCCAACTATTTCACGTAAACCTGTCAGAAGTTCTATATCAGAGACGGGATTGTCGACTAACCCGCCCCCCATCCCCTTCCACAACTTGCACCATTGCGCCATAGGCAAGCCAAACATTTCAACCAAAAGTTAGAGGAAAAGGAGTCTCAAAACAGCCTTTGACGCCACGATGTAGCTATATTGACAAGCAAGATTATTAGCACAACCGTTTGCCTAAGGCTTTTGAAATGCTATATAGGATCGTCTTTACAGCATGTCTGTGAACAATGTGATGCAAATGAGGCTAGTAGCAGCAGTGATGTGCTTTTTGTAAGAATGACATTGAGGGTGCCTTAAAGAGAGGTAATGAAAAACACCGCATTCCTACCGAGAGCAGGAGCTTAACGCAATTTTATTCAAGAGATACCTATCAGAAACTTACACTTCTTTGATCATGCTATCAGGAAAAGACACGAATTAGTATCAGGATACGGCATTAACTAGGGAATGAAAGATAGGCTCGCTGCTGTCCTGGACATCCTTACGGTAGAAATTAAGAAGGCAATAGTGGAATCCTCCACCACTTTTATTAAATATTTCGCCTGTTATGTCGACGACTGTTTTGCTATTTTTGATACTTATGACGATTGCAACAGTTTTTTAAAGATACTTAATTCTCTTCAATCATCTCTCCGGTTTACTAGAGTGATTGACGACGGTAGAAAACTGTCTTTCCTTGATGTTCTGATTAGGAAGTGTCAATCGTCTTTTCTTACAAGCGTGTACAGGAAGCCAACCTTCTGGGTTGTACACCAATTGGTTTTCTTTCTGATCTCGACAACGCAAGGTTAACCTTAATAAATGGTTAGTACTTACAGCTCTCAAAATTTGTTCTAAATCTATGTTGGAAGGAGAGCTTTGTTATATCAAGACGATGTCAGGGGGTAATGGTTTTCCATCAGTGGTCACCAATGTGATTGGGAGCCAGCAAACTACGTTTCCCTCCCCTAAACCGTTTGGTTCTAAACGTTATCAGGTATACCTTACACTTCTGTGGATCCGTAAACAATCAATTGCGTTTACTGCCTGGGTTAGTGATACTGTATCGCACTCGAGATCAGCATATGAAGTACGTGTTGTCTTTACAAGTACGAAAGTGCTTCCCTCTACTACTAAAGATATCTTTCCCTACCTTAAAAGAAGCAATGCGGAGGGAAAGTGTGACGTCACGATTTGTTGAAAGTATTTGAATTACGGAAAAAATGCTCAATTTTCATGTTGCCCTATTAGAAAGAATGCCAATAGCCAAATGTGAGAGTGATGCCCTTTCCCAACACCGAGATATCAGCTTTCAGAATTTTAAATCTCTCTAACGAAACCTTCCTATTTTGGTGCTGGTTCCTAACGTAAGGAACCAAAGAATATCGACAGAGTTTTGACCGGAGATTTTTGAAATTCAAACGCCTTTAGCTTTAACACTATATACACTACAGGTCTGGTATTTTCCAAAACAGACTGTTCCAGGGTTGCCTTTAGATACCTAGAGTCAAATCTTACTCTTTCCAAAACTTTTGATTTGTGACGTCATCACTTTCCCACCGCATATTATATAGAGATCTCAATACCGTAGTTATGCCGGACTTCTCAAGTTTTAGAGCAGAAGATACATCAGCATGTTCCCTCCATACTTTCGAAGGAAAGTCCTAACAGATTTACTAGAAGATATAAGCAATCTACTCATCCCCAAAACACGATTCGCCCATTGCGCAGCATTTGTTGCTAAACAAGGATTGTTGTAGTAACTTTTCCACTGACAGTTTTTCAGTGTTAGAACTGGCGCAATCTGAACATAACGTCAGGGTCTAGAGGCTACACATATTAAATTAACGAAAGCTGAGCATTGCCACCACAAAGGATTTGCTTTTGACGTTCAATCTTGTCAGTGTTTTCTTGGGCGTCTGCCGTTTTGTCAACCGATTGCACTATGCATGAACACCTTTTCGATCCTCCTTTGTAATTTTTAAATAACGTCTTGGTTAACGCTTTTTCAGCCATAAGCAATGAGTTGTCATTCGAGATCAATAGCTTGTAATCTTTTTCGGTAAAATAAATGACACTTTGGACAAATTTTAGTTTCCACTGCATTTCAAAGCAGTGACGTGACGTCTCAAGTAGACTGACACAAAGGGAGACCACGTGACCTCCTAAGGTTTACGACGTCGGCAAAACCCATGATATCTCCGAACGCATCTGTCGAGAAGTGTGCAACAAGACCTAAGGAGTATAAAGGCTGATTTACACGCTACGATTTGTCAGGCCGACTTTGGGCCGAGACCGTCATGTGACCAACCCAAAATTAGTCGTACGTGTAATTGGCCTCCACGACACGATCGACGATTTTGAGCACAAAACAGTTTGGGATTTTATCTTGTTCATAAACAGTTGGAGAAGCTAAATAGGAAACTTTCCTTGAGAATGGAAAATCAGCAATCACCTAGATTCTGGAGGCTGCATTCATCTGGTGGTATTAAAGCCTTGCATTAGAAACTACATAGTCATTTCGCAGGTTTGTTTCTCATCAAAAACTTCGACTATACAAAAATTGCAAATAAAACTCACGGCATTATTCTTTGATATGCCTACTGAGTGTCCCTAAAAGACGTTCCTAACAGTAATATAGTTTCTGCTTTAGAGAAAGTCATGCTGGCCATCGCAACTCCAAAGCGTCCATGTTAAAACTTTGGGGCACTGCCACGACGTCCAAAATCTGGAGAAAATCTGTTCAAATGTCACAGACTTTCTAAAAATGGACCCGATTCGTGCTGAGATCAACAACCGTGAAATCAGGCTCCTGAACAATAGGCGTACGTCATACCAACTGTTAGTCGGCCGACAAAATCGTAGCGTGTAAATCAGAATAGCAAAGCGAGTAGAATGTATAAGATCAACAGAGTGAATTTGCGTAAACAAGATCATGGTTCTTTTTCTCAATTCATCATTTCTACAAAGTATAGCTTGCTGGAGATAACCCTGGCATTCCTTAATACTTGGAAGTGCAGACAATGTTGTATGCCACATCAACGTCTGCATTATATTTTACATTGTTCAATATGCTAATATTTCTCACATGAACACCAGAAGGAGAGAGGCTGTAGTTTGCATGTCGCGTCACATGAGAGCAGCTGACGCGGACACAAGCAAAGCAGTGCCGCCGGTAGAGCATTTATTAGCAACAACTGGATAAACCACTGACAACCATCCCGTTGGCGCGAAATAAAACTAAATACACTAGCCACTGCCCTAACTAATGGCAGTAATTACATTTACAATTGCCAACAGCTGCACCCACAGCCGGCTACATTATAACAACTGCTAACAATCATCGGTGACAAATGACACCAACAACTGCACGAAGATTGGGTCCCGTTACTGCATGCTCTTGACCACAACTGCTTGACAATTGGAAATTGCAGTCTACAAGAGCTTCTAGACAATTACAGCCGTTAGAAATGTCAAAATTTAGAGCACCATATGCCTTCGTGAAATACAGCTCCATTTCCATTACTTCTGTCACCATTATATAACCTATACGTTTTTGTAACGCCACCATTACACCAATTAAATCGAATGGCAAAGTGCAAGGACGGATTACCATCGTGGCCACACCTTACCACCATTGGCGACCATCATTATCGACACATTTCTTTGTGCACTTTACTTGGTCTTTCGTATACGATTTTAAATGATAAATCAAAGTGATAAATCCGGTGGAAACGAGACTGTGTTGTAGTCCGATCAGATCCCAATTGACGGCCCGTAACGACCCATTTTGGATGCGGAATCAGGAAACGCTAATAGAAGAAAGAGAAAATACCCATTAATTTATTCCTTCACCAGCTGCCACAACAAAATAAAGAAATGCGGGCACGTCTGACACATGACTCACGATTTGATATTACACAGTCAGACATGTGCACATTGAAGAAAACAAAAGTGACGTAAGAAATTCAAAGCAAGAGGAAATATCTAACTACATAACAATATTAAAAAATCTTTATACTGTAGTCTCTGTATAATTAGAACTGTCAAAGAGCCTAAAAATTGTTCTAACTGCGGAGTCTTTAGAGAAGGGAACGTAAAATTAAATTTAAATTTATGAAATCTTGCTCCTGTGGAGGGCTATGCAAATCCTGACGTCTTCAAAATGCTTTCCTGGGCTTCCGGAGCGATGTTTGGTTAAAAACGGGGGTCACTGTTCAGTATCACAATACTTTTGCGTCATCTTTGAGAGGTTCATACCTCACTTCTAGCCTCTTTTCTGTATGTTGGCAGCTAGAAGACATGGCTAATCTTGTTAGAAATGATATAATTGAAAAGCAACATAAAATGTGATTAGTAAACAACCAAGACTCGGCTACGACAATTACTCGCGTCTTATTGAGCATTAGGGCCTACCTAGCACCAAAATTCACTTTCTTATAAATTCCGATATTGTTAATTTAGAATTGCGAACAGAAAATATTTCTAGAGAGAGAAAACATTATTTTGAAATGTGAAACGGATCGAAATATGAAGGCTCCAAGTAGGAGAAGTTGATTATGAGAGTTTGTTAAATCATTTTCATCTTTGTAACGAATTTGTCGCAATTGGGAGGTATCCAAATCAGAGGAATACGAATTACAGACAGTCCACAGTACTGATAATGCAGAACAACAATAAAGCTGGAACAAAAGATGAATGCGACTATCTTCTTTAAAATTGTTACCTTCAATCTGTTGTATTTTAACAGCTTAGTATTAATACTAAATACTGTTTTTGGCTCGCTATAATGAAATGATCAATCGTGTTCTCGACGTCACTGGTCTCCTTGGTTAAAAATGCAGCCTTTGGTCGTCGCAGTAACATTTAGTATCTGCATCAGCGGGGGAGCCACTCTATACAGACACCAGCTGATTACGTTTATCTGCATGTCAAATGTGAAGTCAATTCGTACTGCATGAGCCGAGATCTTAATGAAAGCAAAAGGCTTCCTTTATAATGGAGTGGCTTGTCTACACATAACGCAGACACAGTCTCTCGAGTGTAAATAAGGCACACTCGTACGTACCCCTAGGAGCCAAATAAATGGGGAAAGCTTATCAATGTTGACATTTTCTGTCACCCTAGACCGTCATACATTTTGCCGCCTATTAAAGTGTAAAACTACCTACTCTCCTTCATCGAAGACAACAAATCCTTCGAAAGCAAAAATGTATAATGGCACCAAGCTCAACTTGCTTAACTTCGAATCGAATATGTAATGTAAAGTATGGTATCCTTTGTGTTCTTTTCGTTTCCGGGTTCTATAACATTCTAAACAATTCTGCCCCCATGTTTATTTAGATCCCCGTTAACTATGTTTTACAAACATTTTTGACGTCCAATCTATTTGACCCACAACCCTACACCGCCTTATAAGCACCTTAGAATAATAGCACATAGCTGTCAGAGGAAGATACATGGCATAAGAAGTGACAATATCAACAAGATGACGTGATGTATCGATCAATTTCGTAATCTTATTTGAGGGAGAGGGGGGGGGGGGGTTGAAAATCATCAAATAAAATATATTTGCAAAAGGGTGTACTGACATGATACCGTTCTCTCCTTCCCCCCTTTTTTCTACAGACGTGACCATCGGCTTTCTCTTCTTTCCCTCAAACAGGGTCAAATAGCTGCCAGATCTCACAGGTTTCCTTATGGTTACACATAAGATACGGCGCTAAAGTGAATTCGAAGCAGACGACTGGATGTCGGCGGTCTTTATCTTCTGGCGGTGTTTACTTGACGTGTTGTACAACCCTTAGCTCACTCCCTCCCTTCTTTAAATCACTTCTCCTCAAAAATCCGTTACAATGTATTAATTTTAACTTACGAATTCGTTCTCTCTGTGGGTGCTTCTTTGCTTGGTTGAAACAGCGAGATTTTCTCTGGATTCCAGTACAGATGGGACCATTTGTACACTAACGACCACACATACGGGACAAAGAATTCTTCGGGCTGGTCTTCTTCCATGTACTTAAATTTCAGAGGTGGATATTTCTAAAATTAAATAAGGAATGAATCAATTCTCAAACTGAGAAGGTGGCCACATTTTCACCGGATTTTTGCCAGAATGCAGAATATGGAAGAATTTCACACAGGATTAAAGGATGTTCTGGATCAACAGAAGCAATGTTACTGACTGCTAGAAGGCAACAATTCACATTAAATTATGACAGAACTAATAGTGGTCCTTTGACACATTATCCCTCCGCTGTGGATGTCTGTGCCAAATGTGCCCCAACCACCTTAATTCTCTACGAGAATGTCTTGCTTTTGGCCGATTTCATGGACTTTCAGGTGTGACAAGGAAATACCAGCAAGATTCCAGGACTTCCAGGAAGAGTAACCACCCTGTCTATATGCCATAGTTACATCGCGTAGAGCGACGGAGGATGTGTACTTCTTGAAATTAGCAATTTGTATTTGAATTCACGAGCGACACCTTTTATAGGCTCAAAAAGTACATAATTTCTTGGTTGCTTTGAGCAGTTGCAGTTATTAACAAACGTCAGTCGTAGGAGTTTATATGTATTTTAAATATATTGCGATATTAGGCGATGCAAAATCAGAGTTATTGTAATTAAACCATGTTAAGGACAATTTTAAAAGTGGGGCAAGGCAGTTTCATCAACGTGCACTATTTGAAAAAATTTGTGCAAGATTTCGTTTGCACAATACCTAGGAAGGTCTAGTATATCCATTATAGGTTGATGGAATGATTCGTACTCTTTTCCTTGTTTGCACCCCTTTTAAGTCACCAAACACTTCTCGCACTACCTCCCACCCCCACCCCATATATAATGGATAGAATTAATGGTCTTACATATTAATAATACAAGGTTCTTACAATCATCACTTAAATTATATGCCCCCGCATCCTAGCCTCCAAAAAACAGTCTCCTTAAATTTAAGTCTCCGATGTTCACAGCATCATAGCATCACCTAGGAACCGATCTGACGCCCATTCTGTTTAATTAGACTTGGGAAATGAAATGAGTAGATCTTGCTAGCATGCAACGGAGTAACACCATGATCGTTCGAGAGATGTGTTGCGTGACTCTGAAGCATAAGGCAAGCATAAGATAAGTTCTTGTCAATTTAGAGAACGCATGGACATAAAAGCAGAGAGGCACGGATGTCGTCCTTGAAATTTTGAAAAAAAGAACTGTCTGTTTATGGCAAGACAGAATATGAATGATGAGTTTGAGAAGATACCAGAGAAATAGAAAAGCATATCATTACCGGGATTCGAACCCATGAGCCACGCATTCCCGTTGTTCTCTCTGCCAACTGTGCTAATTGAAGTCCATAGAAAACAAATCTTTTTCCCTACTCGCAACACCAGCTCCCAATACTCCATCGGTAGATATCGACATCCAATTGCACGTATGTTTGGAGACAAGTCTCTTTTTTATCGGTTTTCACGCAGTGCGCCCACCTTTACAGGGGCTATGGCAGTGCCCATGTACATGGGATTTGCTACCGAGGCATAGAGCAATTTAAGACCGAAAGCCCTTCCTGACGTCACCAATGGCCCTTCAAGAATTTGAACCCTGGACCTCTTGACCCTCTTGATATGAAAGCAAGAAACTTCTCCACTCGACCACGGTGTCTCTTTACGCCATATAAGCATGCCCACCGGCCCATTATTCTGTCCGGAACCCATTGGAAGTTGCAAAGTGTTTTTGAGAAGTAGGCATTTGAGATGATAATTATAGGTGTCGTTGATGACGTGATACCGTTTCCATCATGAGGATAAAATCAAATTTCTTCCAAGTGCCTTCTGTTTTTCTGACCTGTCGCCACATGTCTTCTAACCTGGAACTTGATTAAAACATAGTAGAAGGCTATCCTTCTCGCTAATACTATAGTTCGTAGGGCAGAGGTATCTATGTTTCTCATCCATATCTCGCGATTTGTGAGACTGCCTCAGTACATAGTGAACTTCACATTCGAGCCACGTGGCTTGGCCATTTGTTCACATACTGCCTCAAAAGCGTACACCACTAGCCTCGTTTACAGAGAGTCATTTTCAAGCAAGCGTAAAGGACATGTATTGACACCTAGAGCGTCGAGTGACCCTTCTGCCTTTTACCCAAGAAAAAATGTGCAATAAAATTAACATTCCTTGACACTGGTACAGTCCTTTGCACGTGTATTTGCGTTATTACGAAATCCTTGCTATGAATCTTGACCCCCCGCCTCCACCTAAAAAACCTAACAAAAAGCTATGAAAAATTTTAGCAGCCACCATAGAAAAAAATAAGGGACTTTTGATTTCTATGGCAGCCACGCAGCAAAAATTGAGGACATTTGTAGCTGATTATCAT
>JAAAKL020004110.1:0-21622 GCA_010016065.2 Carybdea cf. marsupialis auct. non (Linnaeus, 1758) | reverse complement strand
GACGAAAAAAGCTTTTTAGTACAAAATGAATTCGCTATTTCGAGCAGTTTTATTATTCTGTACCATCAACAAACTTTGCAAATCTATCCATACAAGGTATCCTTGTCCCAAACAGATCTCGCTTCTATCTGCAAAGGGGACACAAGTTCGTGCAGTGGAGTTAAAATATCCTTTGCTTTCGTAGTTCTCGTAGATTTCCTATCTTCTACTTTTCATTTTTTTCATTTTCTATTTCTTATAACATGTTCAGCTTTTTTAAAATCATCCGAGAGCCCTCGCGAATCTTGTTGAGAGTTACCGTTAATAGAACTACTCTATTGGAGGTATATTCTATTGACATTGATTTCTTCACTTAAATAAATGTTATGATTATACGTTCTCTTTTTTAAATCAAGGGAAGGTAGACGGTAAATGTCATACCTGCTCTTTAGAACAAAACCCGCATATCATTCTACCAGCAAACTTCATCTCATGCTCCTCTTTCTCGTCATGGCACACATCACAGGGATAACATTTTCCACAACAAGGAAACCTGAGCAATAACAGAAAAAGAGAATAGATTAGCGTTTGCTTGAGACGACCACGTCTTTGACAATCTAAATAGGTTGCTATATTCGTATCGCTTTCTTGACTTTATCGACGTACTCCAATACATTTAATATATGAATAATATATAAATACTAAATTCATCAATTCATAAGTAAAAATTAATCGCACTACATTGCAACTCAGTTTAATCTCTTGCCTGTTTCTTCTGTACCTAGAACAATAATTTTACGCTCTAAATTAAAGAAAATCTTTTAGACTACACTCGATATACTCATCCTTGCCGTAGAAATCCACAACGACCTATAAGTATACATAATACATAAACAAGCAAACATATCGTGGATTTATTTGCATTGACGCAAAATCCACTTGGAGAAAGAGCCTGAAAAAATTCACTGAGCAACAAAATGGTCAATTAAGACTGCTTTAATTAACATTGCAGCATTTAGTCTAAGATACATTTCCCCCTTTCTCACTACGATTCGTGAAGATGGTAAAGAGACTTCTTGAGAGTGCCACTGCTTTTGGTGGATTCGGATGTCGCAAAGATCATGTGGCTCATTCACCACGAGAATAAAAACCTCATTCGTAGGAGGAGCATTAACGTGATGGGAATGATAATCGACTGGCCTTTGGCAGCCTTCAATACGAAGCTAAAACCGCTAGGAGGCGACGCAACCTCCATCATAGATATAATACTTTGGATTACAATGTTTTGTTGCCCATCCAGGTCTCGTAATTTCTCGCAACTTTTGCTGCTATTCTTTCTCATTACCTGCTATAAAGATAATTTGAAGAAATTTTGATTACTGATTAGAGAGTTGTTGAAGTGACCCAATAGGATGGTAAACCTGACCTTAAACTTTCAGCCCATAACTTCTAATTATGTTACTTGAATAGTCAAGTTGCAATTCCGAATGCTCTGGAGGAATGTTTTAGATTATGTTGTCTCAATGGTCTTTGCAATGGTTCCGAAGGAAACTACGGAGGTCAGCGCGTAATTTTATCTCCCAAGCAGCACATGCCTGCTAGTTCTTAAATGTCCCATGGTGTGTGAATCGACAGGTCGGGCTACTAATGTCAACAGCTGAATGTACGAAAATACAGTCTGAAAGGCAGTATTAGGAGTTGATTCGCTTAGGACCTCCTATTCGAGGTCCTTTCTAGATGCTGCATTCTACGGAAGCCAGTCTCCAATGATCTCCCATCTCATGCGTAAGTGTTCTTTCTTTACAAATTTGTCAGGTTTAAATGTCAAGGAGAGTGAAATTTCGGCATTTAGTATATCGTAAGTCCTGATAATAGAAGAATCATACACTGATAGACACCTATACATTGAAAGATGCAGTTTAGTAAGCAAAGAACGTCTATTGGTACTTTATTGCTCCTTTCATCGCATTTCTAATTCACGCACAGGCAATCTGACTAGCTGAGAAAAGATAATTAAATCTTTTCAATACATGGTTCAAATTGCGATTAATGTACTCTAGATGACTCGCCTCATGTTATTGCCCTATGCTGGTAACTTCACTTACTCAGACAGCGCTCCTAGTTATCCTAGTACAACCCTATATGCTCCTATTGATACTTGCAAATTGAATGGCAGACCTCGTTTAATTTATTGCTTCCTTGAGCGGCGGATTGTTTATGTAGGCAACTGAAACAATAAAAATTAAAGCCATTCAACATGAATGAAGTGACCATCAACGAAACTTTCATACATCAACTATAGCGAATTCACTTTATTAATAGTCAAGTTTCCGTAAAGTTCTGCCAATTTTGGACTGCTTGGCAGGAGATTCCAATTACGTCCTTCTGACTAGATGGTGTTAGCATCTATTTATAATGGTATAAATAGTTAGAAACAACGTTTCAAAGAGAGCAAACTCTCACCTTAACCAACGAAAACTCTTTTTGTAGTGCTTACAAGCACCGTTGTCCACCAATGGCTGTCCTTCACGAATGCCTGGCTCCTTGGGTACTTTCCTTTTGGGTACATTGATTTTCTTCAATTCAATTGCTGCTGCAGACAAAAAGAGAAGACGCTGAAATCACCAGCAAGTAAGATAAGCGAATAGATTAATAACAGAAGAGTGATGCGGTTATTTGGAGAACCGTACCATGCTCCTATTGTCATAACTATGCTTCTCAGTGTGTTGAGGTTGGATTTCTCAGGCACAGTCCCTCCAATGAACCTCCTGGGGCTACGGACACTTTTTCGTTCTATCATTGACTGGGTTGTAATAATGTGGTGAGTGGCTACTATCATCTTCAACAGCTCAGAAAAAATGTGACTTGAGGCGCAAGAACACATATAGACTGCCCTGTTGTGATACATTTATGAAATTACGATTTCTGTTCTATCAAGTCAGCATAATAAGCGAGAAAAAACCTGACTAATGACGACCTTTTGTTTCTAACATAGCCATCTAATTGTTCAATACTTCCTGACTCAAATGAATATGTTATTGACATTAAGGGGGACCCATTTCAAGAAAGATAGCTTCAACAGTCACTAATACTAAATAGAGTATACTTTCAGAGCAGATGAGAAAGAGGTTGGTTAATAAGCGTAGCCATAAGATCAGTTTTTCGCTTTATGGAGTAAGATGAGTCCCGTCCTGAGTATTTCCCGGTATGGACGGTTATCTTGAGATGTTCATGAGAAAACTCAGAGATAGCAGATGCAAGCACGTGCTGGTCTGGCAGAGGTAGCAGATGCAAGCACGTGCTGGTCTGGCAGGGATAGCAGATGCAAGCACGTGTTGGTATGGCAGAGATAGCAGATGCAAGCGCATGCTGGTCTGGCAGAGATAGCAGATGCAAGCACGTGCTGGTCTGGCAGGGATAGCAGATGCAAGCACGTGCTGGTCTGGCAGAGATAGCAGATGCAAGCGCATGCTGGTATGGCAGGGATAGCAGATGCAAGCACGTGCTGGTCTGGCAGAGATAGCAGATGCAAGCGCATGCTGGTCTGGCATGGATAGCAGATGCAAGCACGTGCTGGTCTGGCAGAGATAGCAGATGCAAGCACGTGCTGGTCTGGCAGGGATAGCAGATGCAAGCGCATGCTGGTCTGGCAGAGATAGCAGATGCAAGCGCATGCTGGTCTGGCAGAGATAGCAGATGCAAGCACGTGCAGGTCTCTTGTAAACTCTGTTGTAAAGTTTTCCTCCAAAGTGCTTTGTCGAAATTTTTTACATGAAGGTTGCAATAGGAATAGTAGCATGGCCGTATACTATTGCACTATACCTCACAAAAAGCCAATGCAACTGCAATTTGTTGACTAACCAAATGGCTTTGCTATCTCTGTAATCTGTACAATGTCAACGATAACCAAAATGCTTACGAAATATTACTGTATTTGCAAGACATCGTACATCTTCTATACAATATAAAAATTAGCGATATTTCTCTGCTTCTATCCTACAACAGAATTGATTCTTTACGATTAAATTGGTACCCCATATGCACCTGCTGCTGGAGAATGATCCACAAATCGGCAACTGCTTAGTTCCAGTTCCATCTTCGTGTGACATTTCTGGCACCAATGAACTCTAGGTTGACCAAATATTAATCCCTACAAAGAAACTTTAATCTTTTAAAATGAAATTCGAGACAGTATCTTTGTGGGTTAAAGCCAAATCTCCAACACTTGTGCTCTTAATTACTGGCATAAAACTAACCGTTCCAACTTTTGCGTTACGCGGTATCTCGTCATAAAATACAGCATTGGCAACAAACTAAAGCATAGTGGTTTGATGACTGTGAAAAAAAATTCAACTTAAGTCCGCGTTATCAAGGAGGCTTAAGTCTCATAGGCCTTCCATGAAACAACTTCAGTGAGGTACCTTCAAGCTACGATGAACAGTATAATGTAGCACCTCTATCTGCTAAGTAAAGTGCGCGTTAGGACCAGCAAGTTAAAAGATACTCTTTAATTATAAACAATTCAGAAATACATTGTATTGAAAGCTTCAATTACCTGTATATGATAAATATGTCCGTCATTGGGAGATTGGGGGGGCGGGAAAGTCATTTGTCAATTATAAAAGGATTCTCACCAAAATGCAACTGATACGCTAGTATAAAACTTCAACAACTTGGTTAGTTAATGATTGCATTTAAGTGCTCTATCCATCTTGCTTCTTGTTCCTCTTTCAACAAAAGGATATTTCCATTCTTTGCTCCTTTTAGCTCTCTTATTATTTTGTACAGGTTCTCTGTATGACTTTTATCTATTGCCTTTTGAGCCTCTGGCTAACTTCTTTAACCACGTGTTTCTGTCATTTTTACAACTGCTCTTTACTCTTCGGTAAAGGTTCTTGTACTTGGTCTATGCTTCACCCCCTTCTTCCTCAGCATTGGCTTGATCTCTATTTTTTCATTATTCTCCGCTCATCTACTAGCTTCAAAGCTTCGGCACTTACTCATCGTACCAAGGCAGACACACAAGCAGTCATGAACTACATACTATAGATCTCACAAACATGAAGTGCTTGAGGCGCTGGCCCGGTTCGAACCCAGGATCTCCCACTCCGAAAGCGAAAACTTTACCATTGCACTAAATAGTGCAATAGTAAAGACGACAATCTGGCTAGTCGATCCCGAATTCTCACCACCACCAGCACCCTTATTGTCTGTTTCGCTGTTAGCTTCATCGGTGCCATTTCATTGATATAAGTAGCCAGGCAGACAAACAAGCAGTCATGAACTACATAGTATAGTATGGGTAAAGTTCAATCTGTCGTCGAAACCACTGGGAATTTCCCTCTATTCTTTTTCGTTTGCCAGTATCTTAAGGTATCCATCTCTTTAAGACTGTCTCCGAACGCTCTAGACATATCCCAAATGGCATCGCAAACAACATACGATAACTGGCTGAAATATTGGTTTGTGTCTTGCCAAATACGAGGAATCTCAGCGTCACAAAGAGCCATTCATTTGCTCCAGTAGACTCCCCGATCTTTGTATTGTATTTGGCAATATGTGGTCCTATCCATCTTCGGCGTTTTTTGTACAGTGACGACGACATTCCGAAGTATTTGAAAAAATATTGGTGATCAAACAGCCTTTGCTAAGAAGCCAGTTAAAGAAACTACAATTTGCTCTTTAGCTCCAGATAAACGTTCCTTAATCAGAATCTCCGTTCATTATTTGTTGCCTATCTTGCTATCTTTTGTCGAATCAGCAACTGAATAATGAGCTTTCCCAATTGCAAATCTTTATTTCTTGCAGACAATTTTATTAGCCTCCTCTCCATTACGACATTCTTTTACGTCATGCTTTCTGCTAAACCCTATACACAAGTGGGATACCCATCTAAAATCTTTTATCGTTTTCATCCCTCTGCATGGCCTACGTGGGCCATATGACCATGGTGCAGAGTGATTGTCAAAGCTTCTAAGCGGATAAAGCTCTGCTCGTTGCCTTTGAAAGCAAGCAGTAGGGCCACACCAACGCACACTCACGGTACATACACACAACTTAGATACTGTAATACAATTTTGCAAGGTTGATCATCTGCGACTTGACGAAAGAAAATGAGACTAAACTGCAAGTTAGTGGATCAAAGACTTCCTAAACTTTGGAATGATCTGAAGCCATTGAGAAGTACTTCAGAGCAGCTGTCCGATTTGATGCAAACAAAGCAACAGATATTGCTTAACAAACGTATGCAAAATGGTACCTTGATTTCGCTTTCCTTGTCGCACTTCAGACAGCAAATTTTGAATATGCTATTCACCAGTATAACATCAAATAGCTTGCAACTACAAAGAAGAAAAAGCATTCCACCAAAAAATTAAGGTAATTAAGCAGTCACTTGGGCTGGTCATGACTAGTCGTCAAATAAATCAGTCAAAGACGACTTCTCAAAAGTAATTTATATAGATAAAAACAATCATAAAACAACAATAAAGGCAACGAAAATCAAGCAACGGAAAATTAGAAAGAGATCACTTCAGACACTGGTTATTTTATACTCATTTCGTGAGACATTTTCACAGCAAGGGTTACTCTTTGCTTAGAGAACAATGTATTATGTGAGGAAATTGACGATATTCATGATATAACTATTTTTGATGTGTAAACGTGTACAGTTTTTATTGACTTCTTTCTACTGAAGGGTTCACACTACGTGATAAATGGTGAAAGAAGGCAACTGACGACATTGAGAGTGCCAAACTCGGACAGCAACTGCAAAGCCTGCATACCATATGTGTATTGACTTTTGGTTAGAAACGAGCCAATTACGTCCCAACAACATACCTCAATGCTTCATACGAATGGTTCCTTAAAGAAACTAAACAAGGCTAGAATAATTACAATCAAATGCTTCGACGACAACTCTTAAAAAGTATTAGATCATAACACAAGACAAGCAATGCACAAAAAACTGTATATCAATGTAATGACCTACCCTAATGGTTGAATAAAGCCGACAGTTGATGAAAACTGGTGAACCATAGAAGACTGAAAATCTGCTTTCTGAAGAGTCCTACATTTCTGGCAAATAACCTCCGTCGATCTACGGCAAAGAGATTATTACTTTGTAGAGCAGTAGTTTTGTAATGTAGCGTTTTATTGATATCCAGCCTAGCCAACGTATAAAAACCCCGCTACTAAAGTAAACAAACATTTTCGTTGGATAACGAGGTTATTGGAAATGAAACTGTAAACTGTAATGTTCATATAGACTCGTGCTCGTGGTCTGTGTTTGAGCAGTTGTTCACTGCTCATCAATTCATAATTTCCGTATAACCATTGTTAATGAAAGATCGAATGCAAATGAAAGTAAATGTACTAAATCTGTATATAAACGTAAAGTCCCGGTCACACCGCAAACCATAACTATCACGATAAAAATCGTCCGCCCCTGATTCCTTATTGCCGGTCACACCACAATTGATAACGATAACAATGCTCACCAACGATAATGATACGTATCGTTGGATTGATTCTCGTGACATTCCCCAAACGATATCGTAACCGATCTAACCTGGTTTGTAAACCAGTCTATTATTTTACTTGGGAGACGTTAAAAAGTTTAAATTTACAAACACTTGAAGATACCGTTTGAAGTCAAATCTATTGCTGCTAATGTTACCATCGTACCTATCCCTATCTAACCTTGTGGTTGAGCAACCCTTGCACAAAATACATAGCAGATATTCCATGTAAAGAATACCAAGAAACACGTATTATTAAAGATGCTCAATGTTTGAAGTAATTGAAAGACCACGTGACTTCACTCTGCAGACAAAGATCTTTACACAACTTCCTCATATTTGATTGTGTAGAGGAGATGTCATAACTGGATGCCACTAACAGATAGGCTAGGGGCTAGGAGTACAATTTTGCATAAGGCAATCATAGTACCATACCATACATTTCAGAATAAACAAGGTATTTTATACAACAAAAAATAGACATTTCTATGTATGATCTGAATTTAAGGATTCAAATATACTTTTTTTCCCCTCAATACTGAAGTGAATGAAGTTCCCGACTGCAAATTTCGGGCGTTCAAGCAGGACTTCTCGCACCTTCATTATAACCCAATTTTTCTTGATAGTGCATAATTATTAACTCAATTTCTTTAGTCAACTCCATCAAATGGTATTTCTAAAGGACATGAAGCTGTTACTCACCCCGCAACCCCAAAACAGCAGCTATTTGCCAATGAACCTTTTCTAAAGCTAAACGTAAGGCTAATTACAGTAGCTAAGGATATAACTTGAATTTGTCAATAACATCGGCTGCGTACCAAGATGAGATTTTAGTTCATTGTCCGGACGTGTGTTAGTGAGCTGTGAAGTTGTGGTCTCTCTTTAAACAACTACAAACGTTTTTAGACAAAGTTTTACTACATCACCTTTTAAATATACGGTTTAGCTTCAGCAGGATTGTTTTTTTATTTTATCTTGTTTTATTGGAGATTTCTGGTTCTTATTGGTATTTTGGATCAGTAGCCTAAGCTTGTGGAATCTGCAGATATTCGAGAAATTTTAATGGAATATCTCTCACTGCTTATATAGTATGGCTGCGGATTTTAAAGATTGCGCATCGATACGACGTGCGGATTCATTGTTTATAGATGGAGTGGGCACGCAGACAGCGGGGAAACCATCAATGATGTTTCAAAAGCATTGATTCAATATAGCTCTTCTCAATTGAAAGCTTTGAATTCTACGTATGGCATTTGTCGAAATTTCAGGAAAACTTTATTCTGAGAGAGAATTTGGAAACCGAAATATGCAAGAACAGTACATCAAATGTTATTCCCGTACATATTACATCGCAAATAGAAACCAAACAAACAGGGAAATCTTTCCGGTGAAACGTGCAGGAACTCACTCTAGAAATCTCATTCAAGTAGAACGCTGCCCCCTGGCTCTCACGCAAAGTACCCATGTGGATACACGCTTTTGATTCCTAAATGCTAGATCTTCAAACAACAAAGCTTTGATAGTCAAAGATTATGTTGTAGACCAACTAATCGACATCCTGGCCATAACGGACACTTGGATGTCATAGTCTAGCGACGAGAATGTAGTATGGTTATGTCTGGTTATGTCTTCAAGCATGTCACACGGGGTTCCCTAGAAGGCGACGTTGGTCCTTTTTAAAAGAGAGTATTGAAGCTAAAAGAATTACCAATAAAGACATTTTCATCGTTTGAAATCATTAAAATTGATCTGCTGAGGTTAATTGTAGTTAGCCTTATTTACGACGCGAAGATGAATCATTATTCGTCAATGATAAAAGCAAATCATTAACTGCTTTGGTTTCTTCTTTACTTCCAATACGAGCGTCAAATGGGCAAGACCGGTCAATGAGGAAGGGCGTCTTGTCGCTTTTGTCGATTACAGTGATATCTGGTCTATTATGAGCTGAAACCTTACCTGTCTGCATGGGGAAATCCTATAGAATCTTGCATTCGTCAGACTCTAACACTTTTTCGGGCGTATGCCTGTACCATTTATCTGACTTCTCAAACACTCATTTCTCACAAAGTCTCCAGTGGATAACTCTCGCAATTGTCATGTCTGATTTGCTTATACTATTTCTGTGCCAGCTTCTGGCATTGCGATAAAATATGAGACACTGTCTCATCAGGAACTCTGCCTACTCTACACCTTGGATCAATATTCTCTTTCTCATCAATAACTTTCCCCCTCATATTTCTTGTGCACAGGCCCTGGTCTTGGGTAGCTATTATGGTACTTTCAGATTCCTTTTTCAAATATCCCCTTCTTATTCAATCCCACGATTTATTGCTCTTCACTTCATCGGTAGCTTTGTGGAACTATTCATGTAAAATTTTACTCTCGTACTGATCGTGATGCTATTTCAGTATATCATCTCTCCTCTGTCCATGCTTTTTATTCTCAAGAGTACTACTTCTGTCTACTTCCTTCATCATGATCTCTTCTGATGCATTAAGATATTAATAGAGACCATCTACTTCAGCCTGTACACAATCATTAACACCCATCAAGCCTCTCCCACCATCACGTCTTTGCACATGCTCTATTTTCATAGCTGTGTATAATTGTTTACCTCTTCAATGCCCTGCAAAAATTCATGCAACAAACACTTATGGCCAATATTCGAACTCTCACATGGACTTTTTCTTGATAAGCCTACCATCTTGAAGCTAGAATCCCAGTATATTTCCACACCTTTCCTGGCTTGATAACCTGCAGTTGTAAATATACAACGGTCTTTTTAAGCTTACTCATGGCCATGACATGGCGTCATCAAAGCTGGGTTCAAGAGGGAAGCCGATCCTTCAGCTTGGATATCCATCAGGTAGTTTCCATATTCTGGTGTACTTGCCAAAAGTTTGTCTCACAATTAAATTACCATATCAAAACTCAACTCTTCTTCCTCTTCTTGATCCTTGTCCCTTCGACGGGTCGGATCAAGTGGAGGTACGACGATTAAAGCTTCATCACTTGAAACTGTCTGCTGCGTCTGCATTCTTCTGGTCGAAAGTCTTTGTTCACTCTCTTATTCCGTCTATCCTTGGTTTTGCGATATGGTTTTCTTCCCTAGGATTGGGGCTTCTATACCTACCTTAACGTAGTGATATTCTTCTATTGTGACTGCATACCCATACCATCTTAGTCTGGCTTCTCTAGATTCTGGGTGATCAAATAAATAACCCGCTTGCTTTCTGATGTTCTCATTCTTCCTTTTCTCTCTTCAAGACACATTTTAAATCAATCCGGTCATCCTCATTTCTCTTCTATTAGCAGGCTATCTTCCCTCTTCCTGACTGTTTAACATTGGCATTAATACAGAAACACTAGGCAGTCTCGCACATATTCAAAAAGGTACTTTCTTATCATAGAATATGCTGGTAAGCTCTACCCATCCTCTCCGCTCCTCCTTAACCCTGTGCTTTATGCCTTTTCGCACCTTTTTCTTATTGCATTATGCTCACCAGGTATTTTAATTGCTGGATTTGGGCTATATCTTCATTAAAACTATCCTTACTGACAACGTTCCTCTTTGTCAGCTGATAAACCTGTCTTGGAGCTTCCCCTCTGATGCTGTTGAGAATACTAGGGCGTAGGTTAAGATGACGTAGCAGGATATTCCTTTTCGGGTTAACTTACTAGGTGTACCTATCACAATGGCAAACAGCAATGGATTTAGTGTTGACCCCTGATGCAGCACAATTTGCAGGGGTTCTGGCACTGGTCTTTGCTCTTTCATTGGTGCATCTCGTAAGGCGGACCAGTGTTTCAGGTACTCAAATCTTGAATAGGTACCAGTAAATGAGCTGTCTGGGGACTGATAAGAAAGTCTTGTCGAGTTGATCAAAACATAATACAGGTTCTTCTGTCCCTCCACATGTTTCTATGGACGTCTTAAGAATTATCGCATCAATGAGGTTTCTTCCCGGTCTAATGCCAAACTGGATGTTGTCCTGAGTGATCTGCTTCTACAACCGCTTGTATTGGATCCTTTCAATCAATTGTAAATGATGTTCTGTACGCTTAATTCTACGGTACTTTGCACATTCAAGTAAGTCTCCTTTCTACTTGACAATCGACAGTCGAAAACGTCGACTTTACCACTGCATTAAATTGGGCAACAGTACAGTCGACAACCCGGGTATTCGATCACGAATTCTCACCACCAATAGCAACCTTTTCTTTGTTTCCGTGTTAGCTTCATGAGTGCCAACGACAGTCGAAAACGTCGACTTTACCACTGCATTAAATAGGGCAACAGTACAGTCGACAACCCGGGTAGTCGATCCCGAATTCTCACCACCACCACCAACCTAATGTTTCATTTTGCTATTAGCTTTGTCTGTGCCATTTTCCAAGCCCGCGGGAAAGCAAAACCGCCAGAAAAAAACAGTCATAACAACAAGCTAATATTCCTTTTTAAAAGCTTTTCTTTCTTTCTCTAAAAACTATTAAATAAAACAAACGTGCTTTTGACTTTATATCGCACATTTAAAGTGTTAATTTCAACGGATTTATACACATACTGTTCATCTAGTTGTCGATAGAGAATAAAATAGTGTTCATGGAGAAGTGAGGTAATTTTAATATTCAAACAGGTGCCGTTTGTCGTTGTTTGAATCAAGTCAAACAAACTCCTCTATAGCCACTCCGTTCAAGTCACCTTTGAATTTTCCTAGCACCTTCTTGTTTAGATTAAAGTGAAGAGGGTATGATGGGGGGGAAAATCAAATTTAACAAATGAAACGCCACGTCCTCATTAGTATCGGGGGTACGGATGTTGTAACATATACGAAAAGTGTCGGTAAATAACAAGGTGGTTTCATAGGTCTCTTCAAGTAATCAAAATGGAAATCTTGCATTTAAATCTTGCTGATATCCAAAATTGCAACCCTAGACAAATCAAATTATCCAAAAGCATAGAGGTTTTGTAGTTGTATACTGCTGCAAGGGAGGGAGTAAACAAGTTGAATGATCTAAAACTGGGTTTCCCTGCCAGGAATTTCAATCACTTTGGTCATTGCTGAAATGCCAATGTTAACTGCTCATTATTGCGCATTTCCTGCTCATGTGCTGCTATTTACTGATTCGACGACGGACAAGAAGCGAGAAGGTTCCTCAAAAGAAGATAACTCTATCTGTTGTTTGATATTCAATTAACACTTTCACATTCATGATTTCATTATTTTTGGAGAAAGAAAGAAAAGGTTTTGAAAGGAATGTGAACTTGTTCTATAAAGTTTTTCTCGCCGCCATGCCCCTGTGTGAAAGCTTACTGGTGATTTACTTGCTTCCTTCAATATTTTTACAACTGCCAGTTTCCAGCAAAGGTGATCTCTTGTCATTTGTAACGTTGTCCAACATACATAATTTATGCGATTGAGCTTCCTTCTGTGTTTTCGGTGTGACGTCAAACGGCTTACTCGGCACATTTTGGAGTGGCGCGTAAGCAAAGAAATACATACTACTTTCTCTCACTTATGTATCTTTAACAGGTACTCTGAAAAGTTCTGATTCTGGTTATATTGCCTGCTGTCTGTTGGAAAATCTAAATTTGACTTACAAAAACAATATCAAATAATGTCGCTAAAACGTCTCATTTATCACTTACCTCGAACCTCTTATGAGCAGGGTTTCACGCGTGCTGCACCTTCTGCATTCAATCTCAAGTTCCAACACCGCAGCAACAAGGAAAGCCACATTTTCACTAAAATTGACATGTCCAAACCTCACTTCAATGCCACTTTTAGGTGGAAACGAGAATGTATCAGCCAATCCATTTTGACCCTTGTCACTGCTCTCCTTTGTGTTAGAATATTTCCTTAGATAGAAAGAGGACTCAGTGTCACCTTCGGTGGTATCTTGGGTACGGTCAGAGAGTCCACTGGCACCATCACATTGAACCAGTGTTTTTTCCGATTCGAGGGCATCATCTTGTTGTTCTGGGCTTTTTGTGCCATTTAATTTCTCGATATCTTTCGTAGGGCTGCCGCTAACCTCGGGCACCCCAAGTTCACTCTCTGCTTTATCATATTGGTTGACTTCGGTACCAGCTTGTTTTGCTGCAAGATCTAGTTTTACCTACATAATGAGAGGAATTAAATAGTCATAAATCTTGCAGTAAAAAGACAAACCAACATTAACAAGTGTATTTGAGTGCCACACCACATCAGACTCCATGTAAGCCGTGTCTGCCTTCAAGCACAACATGCAACTATATTTGGATTGCTAGATGGCGGTAAAGTAAAAATTTGAAAGTAATCAACTATGATTTACACATGCAATACGGTCTCTTGTCTTACTCTGTCACGCATATGCACAATCACCAGGCAGGGTAGTGGTTTTTCTGTTACTTTTTGCTATTCAGTTTTAACTGCTGAATCTTCTTTCTGTAGGCCCCTCCACACCAAATTTTCTGGTGATTATGCCACTGCAACAGAGCACATAATGTACCACGTGGCCTGGCGCATTCAAAATTTTTAGGTCACATTGTGCTCTGAAACAATAACTATTACCTAAAAAAAACCTGCCAAAAACTACAAAAACATGAAACAGTCACACGAAAGCAAACTCCGCCGTCCTGCAACAAATTACTGTGTACTTTATAGATGCAAGTAATTGTTATAAACATGATGCAATAAGGAAAACAATATGTGTATAATATGTATTTTTAAAAAACGAGAGGTAAGGACAGGACTTATCAGTAATTGGTTTTTGGTTAAGAGAGGTCTAAATGATATTCTATACAAGAAAAAACTTGCGAATCAAAACCACAAACGCTGACAAACTATGGAACGAATCCTTGCTTTAATATTTTCCACGTCAATACTGGAATCATCGTTAGATAATGGGCTGTCAAAATAGGTCTCACCTAAAAAAAGCCATCACCCTATCACCAATACAATGGGAAAAATTGTTTAAAAAGAGAGCATGAGAATCACATGATGGAATCGATCTCTCACCTTCCATCAATTCGTGGTAAATGCAAATAAATAACTGCATGTTTTTACTTATCAACGTCTAATATTACAAGAGTCGGACAACAGTGGAAGTCTTTACTCATGCTGGAAGGAGAGGGTTCGCAATAAAAATTAACTACATCCTTCGGTATTTTTGGATATAATTCCATATGTATGTATTTTAATTTGTGAAATTGATGGCCTGACAGTCATGAGTATGGGTATCGTAACTGCCTTACTGATTTGCGGTTCTGAGTGTATAAACAACAAGGATTATCGGCAGCACAGGACCAATATGGTAAGGCTCGACGGTTGGTAATCGCTACATCTATTGAAACCACCTGCAACATATGAAAATACTCGAATGAAGAATAATAGCTAAAAGTCGAAGACAATGTCACACCCAAGTATACTTTACCTGTTTGGCTGCCCTAGTGAAAATTGATATCAGATTTTTATCAAACCATCTTAAAAATGGCCTAAATGCCAAATCACAATCAAGTCTTGATGCACGTCGATCTTTAATCCACTGCTTTACTTCTTTGGTTAGGTATCTAATAATAAATCAGCCGTTAAAAATGAATTAAATTTACACAATTAAAGTTACAAAGAATGACATTGACGAATACATGAATTGATTGTTCAACAGATGAGCGAACTGCTAGCAGGAAGATTAGGTCGGAGAATTGATGTCGGTACGAAATTTAATCACATTTCATAACGATACATGCAATTCAGTCGAAAATCTACTGTTGTGAGTATTTGGATTTTTAAACTTACGATCAAGAGTATATTGAATATGACGAATCGAAGGGGTATGTATACAGTATATATGTATCACAAGGCGTAGAATACTGTAGAGTAGGAGTAGAATTCGATACCTTTGCAAAATATGAGTGATGACAAAAAGTAGACCCAATGTAACAACATTTCTGAGCGATCATTACAATGACCTACCTTGCAAATCCGTTAGGAAACTCCATCGAGTCTTCAACAGATATTGAAAACATCTGTGGAGGGCAAACAAATGTAAATGAGTACCTTTGCGGATAATTCGCTCTAGGCGGTATTTAAAGATAGGTTTCAGTTATCAATGAGATCGTCCACAAACTCCTGAGTTTACCTAACTTTCCAGGAACGCCAAAACGAAGAACAGCTCGGTACAACGTCTTGCAAGATATTAGCGAGTTTTCGCAATAGCTGACGAGCCACTAGACCAGTGGTTCTCAACGGGGGCGCTAGCGCTTTCCAAGGGGGCGTTAATCAGCAAGGGGGTGGTAGGGGGTTTTAGTGATTAAAAGGGACGGTGAAAGCGACCAAAGGGGGCGCTGGCATGATGAAGGTACATCATACATGCTTCGTGTTCTCTTGAAAGTATTTTTCTTTAGAATGAACTGGCTTTGTTTTGCCAAATGTACTCTTGAGTGACAAATCTACGTCTTCCCCTCTTCGTTCTTTTTCCAATTTTTTCAACGCCCCTTAATTCTTATTAGGACCCACAACTTAATATTTTTGGGCTGCAGCTTTTGCCATGAAAGCCTCAAGTTTTAATTTCATGCTTGGTGAGTACGCGTATTTTTTTTGTAAGAAACTGGTTTGTAAGAAACTAGTACTGGGACACCCTGAAACTCTCAACACTGAGCACCTGTAAGTTAAGCAACTTCTCCAAGCCTGTCAAACAGCCCATGACCCACTTAAGTAGTTTGCCCCTATTTGAGTGGGCCATGCCTTAATCACATTAACTTGCTTACAGTAACTCTCTTTGAAACTCCTCCCTTTCTTTGTGATTTCCGTAACATCCACTCCATACAATGTGACTTTATTTTACAGTATGTTCATGACACTTATAAACTATTACATGTTACTTAAAATTATTTAGTTGATTACAGTACCTTTTTGCAGCACTAAGGTGTTGTTTTTTGTTGTTTAAAATTAGATAAGTTGTTTCCCATTTCCCAGATTGAAGAAACCGCTAAGAAACTTTGACCACTGAAAGTACCAATTTCTTAAGAACATTTTAAGCACTGTGGCATACATGAGTTTCTTACAAAAAAATATAATTCGAATTTACCGTCGGTTGTGTTAAGGGGTATTCCAAAACGATTTTCATACGTCATTCAACTTCATCGGAATTATCACGGACATCTGAACCCTGATTCTGCTGAAGACTAAACTAGCAAATCTTTGAACCACTAACTAAAGTTAAGTTTCGTCAAGTAGCTGGACGATAATGACGAAGACTTCAACCGATTGCTAATACACACACATGTACCTTGGCTGTCAAAAGGAAACTGCCTTTCCCGCTTTTACGAGTTACCTGAATCAATTGTTGAGTATTGGGATTCAAAGATACATTGCTGAGTGAACGGGAGCGTACCAAAGGAAACGATATCGCCTATCTTGCTGACATTTTTCAGAAGTGTAACAGTTTGATTATGCAGTTCCAAGGAAATAAGATTGATTTGGTGAAAGCAAAGAGTGCGATAATGTCCTTCATTTCTAAATTACACTTACTCCACCCAAGCATTTGTCGTCGCGAGTTCTTCCATTTTCCGTGCCTAAGAAATCACATTGATGTCACTGATCATGAATTGATGGTGTATACCTCGTATATGAAAGCATTACAGGCCGACATGGAAAAGTGTTTTTGTGATCTGCTGAATATGTCCTTTCCTGATTGGTTTATCAATCCTTTCGTGGTCAACCCAGGGTCACTAAAATTGCGCCTCCAGGAGGAAATCGTTGACTTGCAGACAAGCATAGCTGCCAAGAATCGCTTTCAAAATAACGACCTATCGCTTTTCTGGATATCCCACAACACAATGTCAGAACTCCCCCTATTTTGTGAAGCAGCAAAAGTGCTGGTTCTCCCGTTCCCAACCTCTTACCTAGTTGAGAAAGCATTCAGTGCAGGCACTCATCTTTTAACAAAATACAGAGGTCGTCTGGACATCTTCCAGTGTGGTGATCTTCGCCTAATGTTGACGGAACTGGAGCCGAATATAGATAAACTCGTGGCGCAACATCAGCCGCAAGGGTCACACTAATAGCGATTGAGTAGTTGCTGTATTTGCGAACTGTTTCGTATTTTTTATATTTATGAATGCTACGGCGAAGCCTAGATCTGGGGAAGGGGGACTGGGAACATCCAGGCGTCTAGACAAATAAAATATTGTATGCTTCTCAAAACTGGTATCTTGGAATCCTTTCAAACGTCGGACATAAGCACTTTGGAGTGCATTAAAATACACGATTTCAAAAGGTGAACTCTCATCTCGGCTCAGACACTGGCTGTTCCTCAGCAATTGCTTCTATTGCTGCTGTACTCCCATCCAAAATTACATACCATTTCCGGGGCTGATTATGATTGTTCAATGCTGTCTTCCTACTGTAGATGCCCATCAAATGTAAAGTTTTGGTTATTTTGTTCAGAACGCTGATAAACACTGGGTTACCGAACAAAACAATTTGATGTGTTCCCAATATATATTTTTAAATTCATCTTTGTAAAACATTCCTTGCGATTTTAAGTAATTGCTTTTACTATCTAGTCCTCAAAATAACGAAAATGAGTGCGTAAAATGGGTTGCTGGGGTTTGGGGGGCGTTCGATCAAGCCAGAAGCCTCGAAGGGGGCGCCGGCGCTATAAAGGTTGAGAACCATTGAACTAGAGGAAACCAACGAAAAGCAATTGACGCATTTAGATATAAAGAAATCACACTTTGGTGAATGTGTGTATGGGTGCTTGCGTGTGTGTAGCGACATAGCCACATGACGCTGTACGTACTCCAAGATCTAGACGCTGACAATATTGGTGACAAAATTTGTACCATTGAACCAAACATAACACAGGGATGAATAATACATAAATACAGAACAAATTTCTCAGAAAGTTAAGTATCAAAACGATGAATCACTGAATTCATTCCTTTTTGAAGCACATACTGATAACTGTTGCAATGAGTAATAATTTTCGTCACTATCGCAAATGAACAAGGGATACAGTTATGTACAGTTGCGAGGAAAAAACAACGGATACGCATTGATAAACATAAAACGTAAAGACTTCAACTTCAAGAAAAGTATTTTAGTCGTGAAAAGATGTTTTCAGACATCAATGTTCACGTTTTCCTTACTGGAAGTGGCAATATTCAAGATATGACTTACTATTTTTGGATGACAAATGAAAAATAAAAAGTTTAAGCGAACGTTATTCCCTTCTTCCTACCCTCTCTCCCCGTAAAATAATGTTTGCTTTCCCGTAACCCCCTCCTCCTTCCTCCGGACGAACGTACTTTATGAATGGTCCCTAATGATGTTTAAGTTTCTTACAGTAGCGAATCTTCAATAACAATATCCAAATATAAATTGATATTCAAAGATACAAATCATTCAACGTCTTACATTTACGACGTCAAGGAATAGGCAGCCCATGCAAACATTCTGTATGTATTCTCGAGTCTAAATAACTTACGTGATGTTTAAGATTCTCTGATTTATCTTGTCCCTTTTTATTTTTGCGTGAAATGTTTGATTAGTCTAGCAACTTGTCTGACTATTAAAATTTCTTCTATGACTTTCTGATTTGGACCTATGATGTTTATATCTATTTGTCTAATTTTGATCAATCTGTGGTTTTTCTGCCATCTTCTTATCTTTCTGCAATGAAAACCTTTTCCAGAGAGTCTGGGTAACTGCGATCTATATGTGTGTTGTATTGTTAAGAGACAATTGTTAAGCCATCCATAATGATAATAAAATATCGGTAAATACACGTGACAAGGAATAGATGCATAAAAATTAGAATCAACTTGTTCTTGTACCCACTCTATAGGATTAGCGATTCATTATTTTTAATATTACTAGTAATTTATTAACGATATCGCTAAACCATTTATCTGTGAAAGATTCAATGTCTCTCGGGTGCCTAATAAACGTCCCACCCGCTTATCAATTTTCCTTTTTATCCACCCCAGAACACCCTAATTAGCACCCCGCTTGTTAATTTTTGACAAAAGTAGTTCGACCCTAGAAAAAAAGTTCCTTACTCGAATTATGTTGTTTGGATCCGTAAATTTTCATCTCACGGCGCAACATAAAGAAAAGAATTACATTTGAAAACGGTTCAAACAATACTGCTGAAAAGGACGAGGTGAACGATGATCAGATGGACAATAATAAGTGTAACTTGCTCGAAAACGTGTTAGGTTAAAACAGGATTGTAACATTGTTCTAAAAATTGTTTACTTTTCTTCTAACAAGGTTTTTTTGTATGATAATGAAGTATTTTTCTTTGTTTCTGCCGTTTGTGGCCTTTTTCAGCATACTTTAAAAATTCCTTCCCCGTTATTTCAAGCCCTCGCTTATTGGGAATTTTGAAATTTTCCAACCCTCCATATATTTTGACCCCACTGCTTATTAAGCACCTGAGAGTAGGTGTGTCTTGCAATCGGGAGTTTATTCAATCGGCTGCCGATTCTTGCATTAAGTTTTTGTTAAGTAGCTTAGGTAACGCGCATGAAAACACACAACTAACCTTCAGGATCTTTGGTAATCCCAATAAATAGTCTTAACATCCAAAACAAGCTTCCTTCCTCAATTCCTTCTATGAGACGTTGTTCATAAACTCACCCATATACGAGAGGACCTTGGAATAGACGAATGCGGGGTCTCAGAATGCTGTTTAGACTTGTTTCCCCCCTTAATTCCAAAGCACAATTTTCTCATTTATAGATGCTCATTGCGGGCAGGATTCTAAACAGCATGCGTTAGGTGGATCGATATGTTTTAATGTCTCTTTGAAAGTGTGACCTATTTTCCAACGACACATCGTTATTGTTATCGTTCCCGGTCTGACCGGGCCTTAACTGATCGATATATAAATAGAACGATATAAAAGTTATCACATTAAGCTCGTTTCGATAGACTTAGTCGAAAAATCGCAAAGATAGTCTTGATTGGGCTTATGTATTAAGGTTATTGGCCTTTCTATGAAAACGCTCACTTTTTGATTAAAAAAATGTTGTATATAAAACCTTTAGACAAAGAAATGGTGCAGTTGCACGCTTCTATTTTATAATATACACTAATTCCTTAGTGAAAAAGCGGCGTCAGTGATAATAGGAGTGTTGATGTACCCTGCCTCTCTCCTGCTTAACATTATGCCCCTTGATTATGCACCTACCGGCTTTTCCTCACGTAACCCCCCAAACGGCAAAGTTGAAAACTCAAGTGGTATCCTTTTATTGATTATCAGCATTCCTAACCATTATTGCATAAAGCTATTTCATTAGAGATTATGAAACACTTATTCTCTGATTTCATTCAAAGAAAGCCTCCAAGAGAACAAAGAGCACTTGACAATAGATCTACTGATCTAATTGTCTCGCAACTCCTTTCCAGGTCACTCAATTTGATATTTCAAATTTGCAACTATAACGTCTCTCTATACTGCCAAACACTATATATTAGTTTGAAGCTAGACACAATAACAAACTTTTTAGTCTTATTACCCCTTTTCTTGTGACAAAAATGCCTTTGCATCAAAAATAAGATTTGCTCAAATACTGTAACATCTAAAACATAAAGACACTGGCGGGCAAAAAACAATAGTCACAAGTTCAACAGATAATAGCACTCCTCGACATACAGATTCATCGTCATTACAAAGTATTGTACAAAACATCAAACCTAATAAAAATAAAAAAGAAAGAAAGAAATACAATAAAAAAAACTTCAAATAGAGCAACACAAACCGAAGCAACCTTGCTACGGTAATATATCAAAAGAGAGAAAATATCAAAATAAAGAAAATAAATAATAAGAAAATAATAAAAACCTCCACTAAAAGAAACAAAAAAAGATATGAAAAGTTTCAATCAATCCTAGAAAAAAGGCCTCAAATTAAACATTACCAACATATATGATCTACAAAAGATCAAAATGAAATAAAACTAACAAAAAAGCTGCCCACCGAGAAAGCAGAAACCATAAAGATGTTTAAATATCCTCTTTCCCAAGCCTCTAACTTCACAACGTGCCAGAAAGACGGCAAGTTATTTCTAAGGAAGCGGATGCCCATGAGATTAGAGTCCCGAGGGAGGTCTAAACCTCCAAGAAGTGTGG
>JAAAKL020004109.1:0-21624 GCA_010016065.2 Carybdea cf. marsupialis auct. non (Linnaeus, 1758) | reverse complement strand
GAATGGAACCTATTCGATGAATGAGTGCTTGGCTGTTTATTCACACGAAAAACTGTTGGAAGAAATAAAAAATGCTCAAGGAATTTCAATACTATGCGACAAGGCAACAGATGTTACTATGAAAAAAGTGTTTTGCGTCAATATTTGATATCTAAATCAAGGATCTGCTGCACCCGTGACTCGTTTGTATCGTTTACTTCCTGTTGAGCAAGGAGATGCTGATGGTCTCTTAGAATCCTTGCAATCAGCGCTTCAAAAAGATGGCATTGGCTGGGAGAAAGTGATTGGCTATGCATCCGACGGAGAAAATTTGATGCAAGGACACAATAACTCGGTTTTGACCAGAATCAAGAAGGCCGTCCTTGGCATTTTTGTTATGAAGTGTTTCTGCCATTTGTTCCACCTTGTTGCAAGTCATGCATGAGAGGCTCTGTCAAAGACGGCTGACCAGCTTATACACAATGTGTATAACTACTTTAAGAACTCTCCTAATAGACAGGAAAGTTATGAAGAGTTAAAACAATTTGCTGAATGCGAGCCCCATAAAATTTTGAAGCCATGTCAGACACGTTGGTTGTCTGTTTTACAATGCGTCAATAGGGTTCTGAAACAGAGGCCTGTGTTAAAGCTGTTTTTATCGCAGAAGCTATAGAAACCAAATCTCCGACAGCCAAGCACTTCAGTCTCCCTATTTGAAAGCTACCCCGGAATTTACCGATTTTGTGCTTGGGGACTTATCAGGTTTGAACGCAATATTCCAGTCAGAGATGTTCTGCAAAAAGTTTACCAAATCTTAGTGCAATAGAGCTCAAAGATGGAAGAAATTGGTGTCCTTTAGAAAACGTCTACTCTGGTATCATGGCTAACGAAACACTGGAGGATACGAGGCCAAATGAAAGGGAAAGTTTTCTGAAAAGATGTCGCGCATGGTATCAGGAAGCAGTTTCCAAGATACTGAATCGTGTAGACAATTCTGATCCGATTCTCAGGGCTTTCCTAACATCAGCAGGGGTGTTGGCCTAAAAGCTTCCTCGGCTCACTGAAGAAAGCATCATTCACGCAATCGATCGGCAGTGGAGGGCAATGTTGATAGACAACGTTGTCAAAAGTGGTGGCTGCGAAAGGAAAAGAGTTTCAGGCTTCTGGGAAGCTATGTCTGCTGATGAACAATATTAAGATCTTTCAAAGTTTATGTCGGAGATCACTGCTCTGCCACAGAGTACTGCAGGAGCTGAGAGAACAAGTTAACAACAGCAAAACAAAGCTTCGAAATTGTCTTGCTGTCAGTACAATTGAGTCAATCATAAAGGTGAGCGAATGTTTCCTGGACCATTTCGAGGTTAATGAACGACTTGCTCAGCTCCATGCCAATGCCAGGAGTGAGTATATGAACAAGTTCACAGAAGCAGATCATCAAAGTACAGAAAATGATACAAATTTTCAATTAAAAAAAACTGAGTAAATACGCTGTTAGTATTCAAGCATACCTTTTATTTGTATTTTTAAACATTGTTTTCTTACACGTTCCATATATGATTTTCATTGAGATTATTTCCTATAATGTTAGCTCTTTCACTTCTTCTTTTCTTATATTTTAATGAAGTATTTAAATAGGAAATGTTCGAAAATAGCCTCATCTCTCTATTCGAATGTTTATTCGCCTAAAATTTCCTTAATGAACTTCCTGTATAATATTAGTAGGTTTCTTTTGGATTGATGCAGGGGAATTGACACGAATGCAGGGGAAAGTAGGTGAAAAATAGGGAACTTGGCGTAGGGGGAAAACGCCTGCGCCGTAGTTGCGAATAGCAGACTTAGAGTGGCAGCACTGCTTATGTCATGACATGGTAATAAGAGTAGGTTTTCATTTCATTTCCATTTACCGGAGAAGGGGGATCCCCTGCGCGAACGGGTCAAATGCTAGCTCATAGTGCAGGAGGCAAGTTGAGCATACCCAGCTAACCAGTTTCTCATTTTCATTGTCACGGTCTATATCATTTAGAAAGTTCAATGCAAGAAGACAGTTTGAGAATAATTGAGATAAACTTAATACGAAAGATTACAAAAGGTACCACTCTGATTTTCCTCTCCCATCTTAACACGTTACCCGGACGATAAATGCACACACTGACCCTGCACCTTCACACAAACATCAGCTCAAAGATGTTTGGTGTTCGTTACGGTCAGGGTTTCTTATTTTTTAGTCAAGGCCCCAATGAAATTGAAAAATGTAACGCTATTGATACTAGGGGCTACCTCGATACAGGTGACGACTAGTGCAACTATTTGGGGCAAAATGCGACCATTCAAAAACCGTTTGACCAATTTTGGCCTCAAACCAAATCCTCGCTGCGACCTAAAATAACTCTTTTACTACAATCTTGCCGCAAACCACAACGGTTTCAGCTGTCTAGCAACTCTGAAAATGATTTCAGCAGTACAAGGTAACAGAATTTCGATAGTAACATTGGAGTTAACCCAAAAGGTGTTCATAGAACATACTAGAACATAGCCTACTATCAGAATGACTCCTCCAGTTCTCACAAAAAGTACGCATGGTATGAATGGATTTATGAACAGTAATCTGACTTGTTGATGGAGTAATCTATCTTGTTGATTAGTGGACGGAACATACGCGCAACAACCAGGGGCAAGGTGCACCATTCCCCTACAATACTTTTGACTCTCTTTGCTTTTTCTTAGCTTCTGCTGTTCAGATTCTTACAAAAAAACGTGTACTAAGTTCTTTTTTGGTGTCAGGTACCCCAATGTCGTTCTTGCGGTTTCATCACTGTGGACTAATTGTTTGACAAATTTACTGACACATCCATTCTCTCGATGAGCGAGTCTGCTAGCCATTTGGGGAGGTGGTGAGTGACCCTGTGAGTGGATCAATCAGTTCGCGAGTAAAAGAGCGACGGAGCGACTGAATTGATGCATGAATGAAGATATCACGAGAGGCTGAGTGGCGAAGATGCCAAGTCAAACGCAACTTGATGAAAAAGAAACAAGAAATCGAGGCCATGTGACTCTTATCAAGTTTCGATGAGCGTACTTGTGTACTACAACAAAACATTTCAGACTTGTGTTGACAAATAAAATGCTGCATACAAACGTTGGTAACATAAATACCACGCTTCTCGCACTTACCCTGGATTGTCCTCTACTAGAACAACCTTCTCTTGACTTTTCCTAGAAAAATGGCAATTTAATTATATATTTCACTACAATTGAAACTGTCACTTTGTATATTTCGATAATGTAAATACGAAAAGGAGATGCATGTTTATTACTTCAACACCCGAGTCTACATCGGCTATCTCCAATATGTAATTAATCTGTATAATCGACTACAATAACTGTACGTAAGTGAGGAAGGTTCCTCTTCTATTTACGATAACATATATACCAGCGTCTATTACGCAAAAAGGGTCAAAGTTCTACCAGGTCCATCTTACATCGACTCTGAGCACTTAAAATCGGTCCGTTTCTTCCAACTGGAAACAAAACATAGTAAAAGCTAATGGTTTAAAAAGACTCAAAAATGAAAGTATATATGATCTCTTAAGCTAAAAAAGTACAGCTTGAATCAAATAATATACCAATATGCCAGTCAACGTAACTACCTCCTCCTGACTAGCATAACCTATTACACGTAACCAACAATGTTATATCTTGGGAATTATCCATATAACAGTTACCTGTTGATTTGAACTCAACCTGCTAGTTGTTTATTCACAGCTAATACATTTCACTACAGCTTGGACGGATAATTCTTCGGCCAACGTCGTCTCAATGTATCCAATTTCAATTTTTTGCCGAAGAGCAAGGCATATAATCCTTTCTACTGCTGCACATGGCCACCGAAACCTTATTACTATTATCATATACAACCGAGGATGATACGGACGTGTGCAACTCTTAACTAGCTTCCCAAGGCTGTATTATACGGAGCAGTCAGAACCGAAACTACATCTATATTATCCTGGGGTAAAAACCTTCCTGGCAACCATATATTATAGAATATTTTTCTTCAGCTCTTACGGGCACCTTTCAAACCCCGTTCAGCATCCTCTACTACCCTAGCCTCTCAACGGTACTGGAAAACTTTATCCAAAAATAGAGAGGAATGAGCCTCCCAGTAACAACGAGAGCAGTGAACAACGGAGGCAGTTGGAGGACAGAAGTGATTGCGACTTCAATGGAGCCCAATGATATTATCTGATGTCATGCGATAAGAGAATCAGCGAACTGAAGCCAAAATGCAAAAAGGAATCAAATTGGATCCTTCCTTACTCGGAAAGAGAAACAAGAATTTCAAGCCCTGGTAACATATTTCGCTTCCATCCCTGTGAAATGTACTTGGTTACCTACTACTACGCAATTGCTATGCGCATATAAACCTCGACGTATTTCAGAGAAGTACCACAAATAAATCAACCTTTCTTATAATATGCTTTTGCAACACGATGCTTTGTCTTTGCCTGGCGTTGCATAGGGAAATTTTAGTGGCTTAGTCCATAAGCCATATCAATAAAGATTTCGCTATCTGCGGTGCAGGGGAACCTAAATTCAGCCGTGGCTACTGCATAAGGACTTAAACCTCAAGGATAAGAAACTGACATGATAAGAAAATACATGTGCGTTATTGTAATCGCATACTTTCTGTCCTGAAATACTACACTTTTTTTCCCTTCCTTTGACCTCGCCTGTATTTAATAAAGCGTGCTAAAATTTAGACTAAACGTTTGATGAAGGATTTGATCACTATCGAATTGTCTCTTGACGCATCATGGATTGTTACCGTGTAAACTGTTCCCCTCTTGTTAAGTCAAGTCCCCTTACATTACTTAATAAACACACCCTTCTAATTGCGTTAAGAAGCTAAAAATATCTTTAAGTTTTACAATCCTCGACTTTATTGCCACTATCCTATATACAATGCTTAAAAAGTGAACGGCAAAGACCAAATTCCCACATCCGCCAGGATTTAGCGTGGCCGGACGGTTTTTTGCTTTTATTTTCAGTGGGTTAACAATAGCCCTAGCAACGTGGTTGGCAGTCTCTAAATTAGAAAACCCTGGTAAGGAGTAGAGCCGATATTGTGGGTGTCCCTCTTTTCCCTTACACTTCCGAAGAATTGCATTTGCAGGATGACTATAAACCATGCAAACCTACCAATCGTTTCTCAGCTGGCCCGATGAACTAGACTCGCAGCATTCTAAAATACCTGCCAATAGGCCCTGCTACTTTCACTGTTATAAATCAAGACACTTTCTAAATACAAACTTGGTTAGAAAGCTTGAAAGTAAACGCAGTGGAACCATTACTATTTGTTTTAGGTACGAACTTTATAAAATGTATATCTAAAAAACCGATATAGTCCCTTATTTGAAATATACATACGTGACACCGAACTACAATGCAGTCTCTGTGCGCCTTGTGAAAAGTATCGGCCAGGCACAAACTGAAATGGTTATACCACATCATCTACAAAACTGACACAAGTCAAAAAACAGGAGTCTAAATCAATTAAATTATTTACCTATGCTTCCGCAACTTCCTCCTTACCATCATCGTCTTCAACACTGTCAAGTTCATTGTCGATTGAGTCTTGCTTTAATACCGAGTTAGATTTGGCAAGACCTCCTGCTCCCTTTTTACTGTCATGCAGATTTTTCACGTGTCTTCTCAGATGACTTGGATTATTAAACGCCTTCGGGCACTTTGTACAGCGGTACGGTCTTTCTCCTGTATGAATGAACAAATGGCGTTGCAAATTGCCAGATATTGAAAAGGCTTTCGGGCACTGCGGGCACTTGTATGGCTGTTCACCTGTATGTACACGTATGTGCTTCCTCAGAGAACTGTATTCGGCAAATGCCCTCTCACAATGTGAGCAGTTAAAGGGGCGCTCTCCAGTGTGAATGCGTTCGTGTTTCTGCAAAGAACCTGGGTCTCGGAAACATTTTGAACAATGTTTACACTTGTATGGTCTCTTCTGCGTATGTTCTGCTAAATGTTTCTGTAGGTCGCCACGGCTTGTAAATAAACGATTACAGTATTGGCAATGATGAACGTTCTCTTCTCCACGGTGAAGAGATATGTGATCCTGAAACTGCTGAGCATCGCTAAACACTTGGTAACAATAGTTACATTGCATGTGAGCACCAAGATGAATCTGCTGATGTGCCTGCAACGTTGAGAAAACACTAAAAGTTACATTACATGTATCGCACTTGTACAGCTTTTTGGGTTTACTTTTCTCTTTCTCGCTCCCTCTTGGAGACACCTTTTGTATTCCTCTTAAACCATCCTGTCCCTCTAATTTAGATCTTTTCGCTGTGCCTGCGCTACAATCGCTAGCATGCTTTCCTATACCCTTTAACCCAGCTGAACTTCCTTGAGGCGTAAGTCGAGCTGCATTAAGCAGACCTTGGATTTTATCAACCGAGTTATTTCCTGCCAATGATGGATCGGCAATCATTTCAGCACCAGCCACTCTTAAAATAGGCATACCTGGACCTTTGGTAAAATCAAGTCTGTCTTTTGCTTTATCAGTCTTCGTTTCACTCACATTCGGATGCACATCCTCTACTGAAGTGGACGCAACAGATGCCATACTGAAAAGTTGAGGAGATTCCTGAGTGGAGATGCGCGATGTCGTAGTACGAAAAAGGTGTTCTGCCAGTGAGGGAAGACTATTGGGAGTATGCTTGGGGGTTGGTGTCCTTGGGCTAATGACACTCTCCATGCGTGACATGTTAGATGCAACTGACGGGGTAGGTCTGCCTCCTAAAGTAAACACGGCACTTGAAGCTTGGTTCGTCAATGGCATATTAATCTGGCCCAAACTAGTGTTTGTCATGCTCGTGAGAATACTAGGAATATGCAGTGAAGACAGCGATGACAGGGTGCTGGTAGCCGATGAAACAAATGCCATAGTTGGGAGTGGGGATGACGAGACAGTTGTTGATTGGGACACCAGGCTTGAAGAGGGAAATAGGTTGGATATCGGGATTGGGTAGACTGTGGGTAAAGATGATATAATATTACTTCTTGCTGGCTGGGAAAACAAAGTGTTACTGAGGGGCGTTTCAATTAACTCGGGTTTGGACGGTACGGGAGGTGTCTTATCTACCTTCCCTTTGCCAATCAGAGACAAAAGACTTGTTAACTGTTTTTGTGCAGCTACTATTTGTGCTATATTCTCAAGACCTTGGCTCACTGGATCTTTGTCTGACGATGTAGAAGAAGATGGCATAAGTGAGATTGATGATAAATCGATCTTGCCATCCGCTTGGGGGCCATCCGCACTCTCACGCAAAGTTCTTGAATGATTTCCTTGAAGCAACCCTTGCTGCAAGGTTAACTGTTTCAAATAAAAATTGTGCAAGTTAATCAACGATGTCTCCGTTTCTCCTTTACTGATACTAGGAATGGGCATTCTGTTTACTAGTATATCAGCAACATCTAGGTCCGATTTTTCACTCGTTACTGCTTCTGACTGTCGGGGTACCTGAAGTGAACCCATGCCAATTATGTCCGAACTAAGGCCTGCTTGACCACTTAATAGAAGTGGAAAGGTTGAAGCCAAATTTTTAGCCATTTGCAAGCTTACAGGTGGAAGAGGCCCACTGCCTGTTTGTGACTGAGTCCCAACGGTATCTTCATGCTCTGCATGCTGACTTTGGCCAGTTGCTTTCAGCAATTTTAAAAGGACATCTAAGTGTGCCAGATTGTCTTGACCAAACTGTAAGTCAGTAGGCGCAGACACATTGGGCACGGCGTCTCGAAGTTGTGGCTGTACTTGACTTGCATGAGAATGCAGCTGAGGCTGCTGTTGCTGCTGTACAGGCGGTTGCTGGTCATTTCGCTGTTGCTGTTGGTGCTGAGGCAATCCAATTTGTGACAGCTGCTTTAGTGACAACTGCCCATCTCCTAGAAATGTTTTAAGTACACTAGGAAGTTCTGTTTTCTGCAAAGGCAGCTGTTGTTGTGGTATGCCAACATGAGAAGGCTCACCTGCGCTGACAATAGTAGGGACGGTTAGGCTAGTTACCCCGGAGCCAGTACCCAATAGTCGTAAAGCAGGTAATTGGTTTCCTGTTGAAATCTGAGGTGGAAACACACTTGTATTCTCTGATGATCCTTGTATGGCAGTCGGTGCCTTGTCTGGCTGGGCAGACGCAGCTAGTGGAATTTCAGGCAATTTGTTTGATGTAGTAAGCAATGCTAGTATACTCAGCAAGATATTGTTCAAAATACTGGTGTCCCGTCCATCATTATCAGCTAAATGCTGTTGCATGATGTGATTGTGAAGTAAAGAGTAAATTTCTTGGCATCGTGAGCATGACTTACCACCAAGTAGGGCAGGTGCTATACTTGAGCCACTAAGATCATTTGCAAGCAACCCTCCTGGCTGCAGTGCACTCATCTCCACCAGAGACCTACCACAGACCTACAACAGAACAAAATACACTATATATGATTATGTGCGATTAACAGCCTAGTGACTATGGTACGTCTACGTGGCTCTCTTATCAGATCCTATAGTTAGTCGTTGATTACGTTTTACTGAGTGCTTGCTTTCCAATTTCAAGAAGAGACGTCCATTTAATCATTAAATTTTGCTTCGTTCCGATCTCTTTACTAGTAAACATTTCTCTTCAAGACATAGATCGTTCGCAGTCTCTCATAACTGCAATGAAGACAATCGCCAGAATTGTCGTCATATCAATAGGAAAATCCTGATCTTCCTGAGCAATCACCACTTTTTCCAAACTAATAAATCTTTTCTATCGTTGTATGGCAAATTTTAGCTGTGTATGTACACACTAAGATTTGTCTTATTCTACAAAATGTTGCATATAATGACTTTTATACCTGACAAGGGCTGAATTCTGACTAACCTTACTTGCCCCTGTTTAAAGAATTTAGGGATACAATGTGAAATTTTCAGGCATGATTTGATGAAAACTGTCTCTGCGTCCCAATTCCTGGACCTTCCTTGGGAAGAAAGGATATTTTCCGTCACAGCTACTAAAACATCAGTTGCATGAGTTGAAATAAAAATGCCATCAATGGGATATTAGGATATCCTGCGGTTAAATTTAATCATCAATATTAGGCTCTCACTCGACCAGAAAAATGTATGTACCTGAGAGCACCTGCAGTGAAGTGCCTAGTGTAATCCAGTGCAGTGAAGTACTGTGAAGTATTTTGGTGCTGTGACACTACGCGTAGTTTATAACAGTAAGAAAGCGCTCCCAACTAACAACAAAAATCGTGTGCCTTTCACAAACAACAGCATTGTGGTTTACTCATTTTCTTGCCAATGCGAGGCTGGCTATGTCGGCCGCACGACTTTGAGGTTAGTTGACAGAACTAAAGAGCATGTTCCATCCTGTATTCGCCAAGCATCAGCTCCTACAAGGAAACAACCACCTCGGGTTTCAAAATCTAAAAACATCACTCAGCAATGTGAGTCTGCCATAGGGCAGCACTTGCTTGAAAACCCAGATTGTGCCAAAATGTATACGGACGATCGCTTACGCGTAACTAGGAAAGCTAGATCTGCTTTTCACTTGGCCCTTCTTACAAACCTACATTGGAAAAAAAGGCTTAGATATTTACAGCACCCTCTATTTTGACACTGAGGCTGGCAAGTTTTATCTAGCCTTGCTCATACAGAAGTTTGAGAATTACTGCACCCATAGGAAAATGTTACTCTGTTATGATATGAATGCTTTGATGATTTTCTCATAGATCTAAATCACCAAAGTGCTGATTGTTAACTGTCTGAGATAAAGGGTAGTCTAATCCATGATGTAATAGTGATTGGTATCAATGACAAAGGACTACAAGAGGACAGCCTAGCCCTAAAGAAAGGTGTGGCAATTGGTAAATCAGCTTTTTTATTGGTTTTACTGCTGTGTAGTGGTCCTTTACATGGACCATGGCATTGCCAATATACATGGTACTTGCCTAGCATAGGGCACGTTAAGACCAGATGCCCTTCCTGACATCACCAATGGCCTTTCTGGGATTTGAACCCTGACCCTCTGGACCCTCTTGACCTGAAGGCAAGGAACTTATCCACTAGACCATGGTAGCTCATCCAAAGCTACAGAAAGTAATGTTGATGCCATTTGGCAACATAGAATACCTAAACCTAAGTTTGGGCACTCCTCGACTCAAAAGTGTACTGTGTCAATTCTTGGTCCAAGTCACTCTATCATCAACAAGTGCCAATGTTCTGGATCCCATAAGCTTGGTAATTATGCATTGTGCTTCTCTCTTGGCCCATATTTTGTGACATTTTATCAGTGAATTTCTTGCTGCAAGCACTCAGTTATGAGCTAAGCTACATGGAATTAAGTTGTAAAAAACAGCATGGATTTTGATGCTTTTCTTTGATTGTGTTCCTAAGTATATATTAAGCAGGCAAAATATCCAATATTGGTGATATGAATAAAATAACAATGGCTAGCTACCTCAGAACTGAAGAATTCAACACAGACAGCAACTGGATTCAATACTCCCAACGTCTGAAATGGCACTATCTCACTGATAATGTCAATGGCACAGCTAACCAAAGAGCAATCCTCCTTAGTGTGGTCGGTGCTAAAATACAGTTCACTTCAATATTTGGCCTCTCCTGGTAAGCCAAGCAAATTATCATAAAGAGAATTGGTTGCCCAGCTATCAAAGCACTTCAACCTGCTGCCCTCTGAAATTCTGCAAAGATCCAGGTTTAATTCTTGCACAAGGGGATCATTGCAGTCTATTGCTAGGTTTGTTTTAAACTTAAGTGATTAAGTGAGCATTGTAACTTCAAAGCGACACTCAAGAATATGTTATGGGATCAGTTGCCATGTGGGATCAATGACCAAGAAATTCAGAAGAAATTGCTAGCTAGTTAGAATTTGAAATTGATACAAGAGCTGTCTCAAGAGCTGTCTCAACATTTTGATGGACATCCATTGGAGCCACACAATGGATGTCTGAGAACCTATACAGGAGAAACAATCGAGGTGGCTTGAGAGTTTGAAGCTAATGTGACCCACAATGATGTGTACCCTGGTGTTTTTTACTCTTGATGCATCACCATATGGAATTAGTGATACCTTTTTCTCACATTATTGATAGTATAGCACAACCTATCACGAACTTGTTAGTTGCTGAAAAAAACCTAGTCAGTTAGAGAAAGAAGCCCTGGCTGTTGTTTGGGAAGGAAAACATTTCCTGCTATGCTCTATTAAATGGTAAAATATTGTAGGTGTGCATGGGGGGGGGGGGATGTATAGTCATTATGCGACTGGTTTGTTTGTCATAAAAATTTTTAACCATGTACTAAGAAATGCATTCCAAAAATGAGCAAAATACTAAAGAATAGGAAAATTAGAGAAAATTAGAGTCTAAAGGTCAAGGTTCTGAACTGCTATGTGTATCCCATTTTGACATATGGTAGCGATTGAAGCAACTAAAAATACATCTTGCACAATGACGCCTTGCACAATGACCTCTTGTGCAGGACACAAACACAAAGAACAATGCTGCATACAATCAGAGACAGGCAGGCCAGATTCTTTGGTCATATAACGAGGAAAAGACAAAAGGAGAACATCACCATAACCAGAAAATCAGATGGTTTAACTAAATGTTGGAGAGGAAGACCAAGACTGATGTGCACAAGAAGCATTTCCAAATGGTTGGATGTCACGGAGAACTAGATGATCAGGGCAACTGATGGATGGACTGAGAGCAATTGAAGACCATGATCACCAATGCCCCATCTGATAAGATACCAGGAGTGAGTGGGTGAGTGAATTAAGTTCTACATAGGAACAAAGAGAAGCATTATCCCGCATGTATTTCTAAGCACAAACTCGAAACCACTTTACTGACTTTTTTATTGATAAAAATCAGACAGAAGGAACTAATGAAAGTGATCCCAAGCTTGATCCACAAAAGAATTAATAGGTTTGCTGTAACGACTGTAGAGCAAGTTAAAAACCTGTTGTCTAGTATACTGTCAAGAAGTTGCCCCCTTGACCTGGTTCCCACTTCGGTCCTCAAGAGCAACTTTGACCTATTGCTTCCTTTCATCACCAAAATTGTAAATCTTTCTCTACTAAAAGGAAATATGCCTACAAGCTTAAAAACTGCTGCTCTGGATTCTCAATTAAAAAAGCAACTTTACCAGTGGCATACCAAGTAAAGAAACATATTACCGACAATGCTTTAAATGACATTTACCAATCATAGAGTACAAACTGCTCTATTAGAAGTATACAGCAACATCCTTTCTTGCATGATACAACAGTAAGCCAGTGATTCTATGCAAGAGACATTGACAATTGCATGTCTTATAGTATGCTCAAAATGACTAGGGGTAAAACTAAGATATTCGTTATGAGTGCCTGACATTGTACTCCATCACCTATTCAGTCAATTTTAACATGTGGAGAAAATATTGAATCTCCAACAAGAGTCAAAACATCAGAGTCATCTTCAACACATTGCCATCCATGGGTCTTCAGGTAAACAATGTACGTAAATCAGCCCTTATTTAAGTAAAAAACATCAGTTAGATAAGAAACTATATATTCAAGATGTGCGCAAACATATTGAGCCATGCTTTTATAATCTCAAGGATAGACTATTGTAATTCACTTCTGTTCAGCCTGCCAAAAAATGTATCCAAAAATTTCAAACTATTCAAAACAGTGCTGCTATACTGGTATGTTGTGGCAGAAAGTAGGGCCACATAATCCCTCTGCTGATTGCACTCCACTCCCTTCCAGTGGAGTATCGAATAAAATTCAAAATTATGTGGTTGGTTTATGATTGCTTGAACAATAAAGCTCCCAAAGATTTGAAAGACTAAATACAACACTACCAGCCATCAAGAAGTCAGTGATCAACAGACAAACTGTCTTTAGTTATAAAGAAAGATTAACTGCAACGTCATGGAAAGAGATCTTTCTCTGTTTATGCACCAGAGCTATAGAACTCCTTACCAAGCCAGATCAGGGACCACAAGCTCCCAACAGAAGTTTTAAAAAGGGTCTTAAAACCCAATTTTCTACCAAAGCATATGGAAATTTTTGGTGCTTTTAAAGAAAGTACAGGTTAATACCCCCTTACCCCAACCACATGTTCTTTGGAGGGTGTGCAGTAGGCTGCTTGGGTGTTTTGGCATTTTCTTTTCAGCAGTTGGAAGACCTATATAATATTGGTTCTTCCCAGGGAGTGTCACTCCCAAGATCAAGCAAGTTTCCTTAGGGTGCTATTTTCAAAATACCCCCTATTTTCAACATGTCCCACAAAAACCACACAGGCAAAAATGGTCACACCTCCCATGGACTATCAATGGGCACAAGCCTTTTTGCAAATGTATTTACTCTGGTAAGTACAATTTGCACCTCAGAAACCATTTGGTAAGTCCTCCAAAAACCACATGGGTTTTTTTGAGTTTTTGAAAAACTCACAAACAATGGCTCTAGTGCCATACTTTCCCTATAGAATATCCTACCCATAACAACTCCTCGAACTCTGAAGAAAGCTCACAAACAATATTATGTTATCTTGAACTAAATGCTACATTTTGATTTTTCCCCTATAATTTAGCAATTGCTATGTGATTTCTTTAGCTACAATCTTGATTGAACATTGTACCTTGTTTGTCTAGTCTCCTGGTTGTCAAGACTTGTACCAAGATCCTAAGCAGTTTGGGGTTGTTTATAGAACCAAGAAGAGGAGTATCTTACTAGTTCGTAAAGTGCTTCATCACTTTCTTGTGGATAACTATTGGTCTGTTGAATCTATTGGAATTAGATGCCTCAAGCATAAATCTGAAACTGGTACAGATCTTGAGGACACTCCAGATCACTTGCCGGACATGGAACTGTTTGACCTTTGTGATGTGATATTGGGGCTCTTGGAAGTGGTTCCCTTCAAGGGAAATAAATTTGATGTGCTTGGATACCCTCAATCAGTGGATTACTACAACACTGTTCGAAACCTCCAAAGAGAATCATTAGTTTGACTGACTTATTCAACAAACTGTTTTGTGTTATATACATACACTGGTGATATATAACTTATATTAAATTATGAGAATAAGTGGTTTCTCAGTTGATTATATCAAGTTACAGGGAGTATTGAATATTTTACATGTTTTCTCCACATGTATAGAATATTTTTGCTCTTAGGTATTTTTGGCCCCGTTTGTTACATGCCAAGGAGCTACAGAACTACCCTTATTTGTTTGTCCCTTCAAATGCAGATAGTCTGGCTATACTTTATTTGATTTCATTGGAATAATCTGAATTAACCTACAATGTAAGCAACAAATGTGATACTGAGACCCTGCACTGTATTATATCCTAAAAGATTTTAGAGTTCTTCTTGTATCTAGCATAGTCAAATAATTCACCTTCCTTGACAAGCTTTTCTGCAAATTTTGTTAAAACGTATTGCGCATTGATATCGCTTTTGGCAAATCTTGCCTGTATTATCTGTTTGAGTTGTTGATTGCATTATTTTATTGTCTGCTTATAAATCATTTTCTCATTATTTCAGTAAGTCCTATTATCATAACCTCTTTGTGTAAGATGATGGTAATTTTTGCATGAAGTTTTATTAAGTCACAACAAAATCAATTATTCAAAAAGCTAATTGAACACTAATAGTTTCTAATAACTGATTGATAAAGTAAACTTTATGCAACTTGACTGATTTGATATTGCTTCAGAAAGAAGAGCTATGGTTGGCATGATTTTCTGTAATATAAATTATTGACAAGTAATTTTTGCCATTTTGAGGCAATTTTTTTGCAGAGACCCAGAATGTGTCACCCTAAAACTGCATGGGTGTAATTTTTAGCATTTGTCCCCCCAAAACCACATGACTGTTGCTCTCATTACATCTGTGAAATCTGACAAGCACTAAAACTGGATGCAATTATGGATATAAAATACAATTCAGTTGCACACATATTTTTAATATCACCTATCTTTTCCTATGCATGAAAAGCAAACTGGGATTTTTTTGTTATCAATTTGCAAATGTGGTAACATTTTCTTGAAATAGACTGATCTGATCATTCTAAAATGACATACAAGATATTACATCCATGCTATTTCTTTGAAATAATGAGAATGAGAATTGTCAGGCTATTATCTTTGGAAAAATGATTCATTATTTAAGGTAGGTTAAAAACTGACAGTACTAGCAAGTTTTATGTAAAATTGTCCAATCAATGAGGAATCTTTAATATTAAATGCATGTGGCAACAGGTAATCATTTGACTTTCATGTCTGTAAATTATTCCATGGGCCACGCCTTAAAATTGGCCACACCCTACTCCCTTATGATTTTGAAAACAAACCCAGGAAATAGTTGTTATCACCAGTACTCTCTCCTATGCAATGGAAAATGAGGTTACCAGTACACACTTTACATGGATTTGGTGAAATTTTGGACAACATTTTCAATGTGCCTTATAGAACCAACTCACTAAATAAACCAGAATTTGATGAGCTTTGTTATACAGAAGGTTCTAGCTGTCTCAATTTAATGACAAGGTGGAGCAATGAAGGCACATACATTTACTCATGAATTATCTGAAACATCTACCATTAAACTCAACAAAACACGACCACATGTTTTTTTTCACTGCAAAATCATAATTTCATCTTCTCAAAATCCATAGCTCACATTGTGAAGAAAATTATTAGTGTTCTTGATTTCAACTTTGCTTCTTTAGAGTATAATTTACAAAGGAAGAGACCAGATCCCCCAACCCCAGCCACTCCCCAGTGTGGCACTTGAAACAATATGATAAATACGCTCTGCTGATATAAAATCTGATACTAAGGTACTTACTGTTACTGTAATAATTCCAGTGCCTTCTGCACAAGCAGACAGTGATAAACAGTCAAATGTTGTATATCACTAAAAGTGGACCTAAATTGGCTGTACTATTTAACATTATCTACCATAGCAAGTAGATTAATGAAATGACTTAGCCTCTCTGTCAATTTCCTTAATCTCTTTCCATGTACCTCTCCAGTTTCAGTTTCTGTCATGGAGTGACACAAAACATTTAGATAATATTGCATGAACTCTACTCTAATAAGCCTAGAATCAAAAGAAAATCTGAATATTTTCTAGTGGATGCAGGTTTTTTTTCAAATAACCTAGAGAAATTCAAAAACATGTGTCTTGTATTTTTCATAAAAAAGGCACAGCCACTATGTAATTTTTAAGCTGAAATCCAATGATAGTACAACAGATACTTAATTTATATGACATGACAGGTCAGTATTTCACCAGTTTAAATTCTTTAAATCAGCATAGACTGAATTACATACCAAAACTGGGGTATAAAAGACTATGAATCACAAAGTCAAGTGATTTATTTCCAAAACAATTTTCATGAACCTGTCAATACCCTACATACAAGACTTGCTTAAGCTCTAGCTTTCTGCTCTGGGTCCATGTATGTGTAGATAACTTTGACAAACAGGGATGGTACATGAAACTTGATAATTTTCTTGTTCTGATCTCTCTGCTATTACGATTTTTGATTGCTGCAGTACTTGCTTTCATACTTACTCTTCTAGTTATCTACAGAAGAATATTAAACACTTAGTCCTCACTTTCAAAGTAATGGCATTGCTTGTAATTTTGCCTATGTCCTCTATTCCTGCAGTCATATCTCCATGGTGCAAATAGACTCTTGGAACAAATGTTGTCCATGCCATTTTTTATACTGATACCATTGCATTACATTGTGAATAAAACTTAATAAGTTATGTTTCACTGTTAGGCTATGTGTCAAACCTAAGTTGCCTGTAAAAGCTATTTTCAATCCCAAAGTTTCAGGAAAGTTCTGAAACACATATCTAAACAAAATATTTTGATCAATTTGTGCAACATGTTGGTCCTAAGAGAGGTTGGCTTTCACTCAACAACTGAAAACAAAAATACCCCATCCATAGCACAACCCCTGCACAATGTAGGAGTATAGTTAGGAATTTATAGAATAGTAAAAAGTTAAAAAATTAAATTTAGCGATTCCAATTAAGGTATGGTTTCAGTTAAGCAATGTTTTTTTGGGTTGGTTTACAGGAACTATACTGGTGAAGACTTGAACTTTGCATAGATAGGCCTCCTTTGTCTTATACCTAAGTAGGTGTGGACTGTTCCTCAAATACACAAATATGAGCATGTGCTGAAAAAGTTTTCATCGGTTTTCTTTTCCAAATGGGTTCACTCCTTGGCATACATACCAATCGATAGAAAATTCTGGATAGTACGCAATACAGGCGAGGATTAGATGGCCTACGTAAAATTTCGTAACATGAAAAAAAGCTGTTTAGCGCAGTTCCAGACATTAAATTTTCCCCTCGACACTGTGTGGGTTTCGCCATTGCAATTCTATTACACCACAATGCACATATTTTGCTTTCTTGGCGATGTTGAACGAAATAATCTGTGACAATTTCTGATAAGTACTCTTTAGAAATAAAACAAATTTACATCTCAAGTCATTACAAGGCTAGGCAATCCACGTCTTTGGCAATAAAGTCTGTTCAGTCCCAAATCTGTGGGTGTTGACCCATCGTTGGTACAAAGCAAGGGGGCACTTAACTTTCCTTCAGCGGTAAAAACTTTGCATCGAAAAACTTTGGAGGAAGGGCAATATTGAAACAATCCTAATCTAACCTGTAGGTCTACAATAATCCATAAGCATGCAGATGGTATTCTCGGGTGTGATAAACCAGTAGGGTCCATCAACTACGTCCACAGAAAACATAATCCAAAATCCAAACGTCCCTCCTTAAGTAACGATCGTGATCATACATCATCATAAGAAAAGGAAATTAGTGAGATACTGTGAGCAGATCTATGTCCAGTCATTTTCATTATCATTGAATAGTGAGGCAGGTATTCCTGGGCTACTGTGTGATGGCCGTTGAAGAAAACCTATAATAATGGCAGAATCTACGAATTTCATTGCCTATATTTCCTGTTATTTTACACCTTGGAAAAGTGTTTGCAAATATCACTTAAGGGTGACAACGATACACGATCGACGATACTCCTATAAGCTGAACTCAAAAGCAACCAATTTCTAGTAAGCCTGCTGACAAATCCTCCCGACAGACATGTCAATAAAAAGTCTTCCACGCCATTTTGCTAATTACGATACTTTTACCGGGTTAACGCTTTAAAAATCACCAAAAATAATGATTGCATTACGAAATCAACTTCAATACCCTCTGCCATCTAGATAATAAGTTGGATGTCCTCGTAAATTTCGGCGAGGCACGAGGAATCACATCCACTTTACGCTAGTTGACATGGCACGGTGAGTGGTGAACAAATCTGACATGGCGCTCAATGTAGAAGTCCAAGCAGAGGTAAGTGACTGCAAATGTTTAAAAAGTAGACAAAAATACCTTCAGTTCACTAAAATGGTTTGCAGAGTGACAAGAGTGGCCTTTCAGCCAGTGATCTTGTGTAGAAGATGAAGGTGATCACTCCCGATCGATCAGCAACTTCGTGTTTTGATGCATCGAAAGGACACGACACCATCGCACTCACCCTCTACAGGGGAATCTCGAAAGGGGATGATGTAGTGGAAGGGAGAGAAGGGAGACCTCAAACGCACGATGTCAATAAGCCATGTGATTGGTCAATTAAAGCTTTCTTCAATATTATTGGCCCAGAAATAGACAATTAAGCAACTAGGCGCTTGAGGGAATCTCTTTGAAATAATATTGAAGGGAGAGTGAAGCACACGGACTCTCCCTATTGGCCGATATTGATTTATTTGTATTTTATTGGTCCAGGTCCTTAGATTCTAATGAAATCCCCGCTGACTAGTCGCAATGACCTTGAAGTGATCTGTACTGACAATCGAAGTAATCTGCGATGATAATATAAGTAATCTCCAGTGATAAGGGTATCCTTCCGAAGCATCTGAGTGTGAAGCAAACTGCCATTTTTGTCCAACAAAAAGTGTAGCAGTAATGACGATACAAATTCTGTGAAAAGTAGTGGAATAGATTTACACCATAGCACTACACAAATGTGCTGCTATTCATGTGCTGTATCTCGTAGCAAGACACAGGAAACATTTTTAAGAGACCAACAGGTTGTTGTAATTTAAAGGAGTAGGCGTAAATTAATTCTGAAGAAATTCAGTAAAACAACATGGTGTGCAAAAAATAATTAAAGGTTGAAGTGAAAGGGATTTCTTATACGCTTTTCGCATGCAAGAGAAGATAACACGCGTTGTCGGAGGCTGGATATGTTGATTTGCACATGCAAGAGGCCAGCTGATCACCTAAACGAGACAATTTCAACATCAGCAAGTGAGGGTTTGTGAGAACGGAGCCAGAAAAATATAAAAGCACAATTATCACCTTACGGAATCCGGCATGAAAAGCTTCAGTTTTCAGGTGTTTACATTGAGACGACTGATACCGTTTTCAAATGATTCCGTTTTCAAAAGCGTCTTCGTTTGATGCCGGTTAGGAAAACGTTTCAATGTAAACGCAAGGCCAATCCGGCATCATTTTGTTCCGTTTTCATATGAAAATGGTATAATGTAAACAGGGTCTTAATAGTTGGAGAGAAATGCTCGATACTGAGTGCTTCAAGAAAGGATAGCTGAGAAAATGAGTTCTTGACTCGAATAATTTTTTTATTGTTAATAGCTTTTAAAATATGTTTAATGGTGTCAATAAGAGATGGGAAGCTTCTTCTCGGCAACGGTAGTATCAAGATCTTCATAGAATCACGGAACAGTTTACAGACTATCAAGTGTTACGCAAGGGTTGTACGTACCCAGTTCCATGCTCTTTAATTCTTGTGATAGCGCATCGACCAACTGTTCTTATGTATGTTTTGGCACAACTAGGGTATGTTTATTGATAAATGACTCCAAATTTCTATAACACCCTTGCTATGCCAAGAGTGCTCTAAGGTACTTAACCATTGACACTTATTATGCAACTCAGGCTTTCTGTTAATCTTTTTTAACGGATCCACGGGGAGCATGGATACACAGCCGCCGCACATTACTTGCCATGTTTTTCTGCCCTCATAGCCACGCAGTGGCTGTTATAGCGTTAGGTCGACCGGGCCATGACCCAAGGCTCTGCGGATAAATACTAAGGCAATAGTCTGTAACTACCCATCTTAATCTCGTGGAAGTAAGAGAAAACTTGGAAACTATACCCAGTGGAGGGAACACCGAACCCCAAGGACATCAGCACCATGATAATACCTGAAATACCTTGCAATGCATGACTTCACAGGAGCCCGCGAACCTTTTCGGCCCAGGGCCCCTCACCCTTCAAAACCACCACTGCAGCCACGTACCAATTTTACACTTAAAAAGTACGGATACACAGATATGTAGGTCATGCTAACGAGATCTAAATTGAGATTCTCGTATGGAATTTCTAGTAGACGGTATTGACAATTTAGCAGTAAAATGCCTTCAGGTCGGCTCAGCAATTCAAATTTTTGACACTAAGAGAAATATCCAAATCAAGGTCATTAGAAACCCCTGTTACTGTTTTCTTCGGGCAACGTTAGCAGCTTGCTTTCTGACAGGTGCTTAGAACATCAGGTTACGTCGATTCCTCACGAAACGTAACTGTTGGATTGAACATATGCGCTGGGAAAGTGTGACGTCATAATTTTGAAAATGTTTGAATTATGAAGAAAATGCTCAATTTTCATGTTGCCCTATTAGTAAGAACGCCAATGGCCAAAATTGAGGGTTTTGTCTTTTTCCAACACCGAGATATCAGCTTTCAAAGTTTTAAATCTCGCTAACAAAACCTTATTATTTGATGCGGGTTCCTAACGTAAGGAACCAAGGAAGATTAACAGAGCTTTGACCAGAGAATTTTTAAAAATTCAGACACCTCTAGTTTAAACACTATCTGGCAGTTTGGGAAACAGCTTATTCCGGGGTTGCTGTTAGATACCTGGAGTAAAATCGTACTATTTCCAAAACTTTTGATTTGTGACGTCATCACTTTCCCAACGCATTGTTCAAATAAGTAATCACATATTCCGTTACAGTCATTGTCCAACCAAGTGTAATTACATACCAATCATCAGGTTATAATTAAAGTGGTTTTGAGGACATGAAGCACTCGATGTTATAAGCACAAGTGTAAATCGAACTGGCTGACCGATGCTGATTCTTCCCATTTTATAGTTTGGTTCCTAGTTGATGTATACCAATTTATGTCTGTCAAAGTGACAATGGTGCAATCATTCCCGAGTACAAAACGGTTAAATTTTGATATGTTTGGGATATCCAGAACGATGTAAATGACATCATGGCTAAATCAGATCATTCGGGACACCCACATGTAAGTACAACTTTAATGCTCTCAATGCTGTCGGTCTCCTTGACAGTCGTTGATGAAGATCGAAACAGTTGATGAATGGTTTGACGACTTTCAAGAAAAACAGAAACAGAGGAGAAGGAGAGGGAAGACCAGTCTCCTTGACAGTCGTTGATGAAGATCGAAACAGTTGATGAATGGTTTGACGACTTTCAAGAAAAACAGAAACAGA
>JAAAKL020004108.1:0-21628 GCA_010016065.2 Carybdea cf. marsupialis auct. non (Linnaeus, 1758) | reverse complement strand
AATCATCATCATCGTCATCATCATCATCTTTTTATCCGTATTATACGAGATCAATGTGCCAATGTGCCAACGTGACATTTCTGACTCTTAGACAAATTGAAATCAAGCTTGTCTTTCTTCTTCTTAATTATCTGTGATTCATAATCTTGAAGCTTTCAAATCTTATTCTTATCACTATTTACTTTTCTATCTTGGATTTACTCATCTACCCGCTTCTAGAGCTGAGGTGGCGATAACAACCCACATTCTCAATTGGCCTTTCTTTAACTGAATCCACGGTGTCTTGTTTCCAGTGAATTTACGGTATTTGTATTCTGTTTAACCTATTTCTGTTCACCCCAACGTTATTTGAGCTGGTGTATCTTTGCACATTGGGAGAACGTGCCCAAACCAAGGCCACGTTAAGTGATCCACTTTTATTAACAGTCGGATGGTAGAGCGCATCTTGCCTAGGGCCCCATTTGTGTTTTGTCACCTATTTGGCTGCTGGTACCTGTGTCGAGCTTGTCTTTAGTAGACGTCGGATCTGTGGAGCTGTTGCAGCTGTATAGCATTGTTGACACACAGGTTGTGTGATATAGTTGCAGTATCGTGCATGCTTATTTTATCTTTGTTGTTTACTTTCTTTGTCTCACAAACTAAGGCGCAAGCGTAACAGTATCCACCCTGTATAAGATAAAACAACGAAAAATGATTACATATCTGCCCAAATTATCGTAGGCAGGTGCACGCATCGTTACATATTTATTGATTATTGACTATCAGTTTCAAATTGTTTGTGCTGATCCTAACACTTTTTTATTACGTTACTACATTTCGAGATTCGCAGCCCACTCTTCTCTGTGTCACAGTCAGTATATATGTTTATTTGCAACACTGTACCAAAGGACGTGCTCTTGCATTGTGATGCTATGGTAGTGCGATGTATCTCCGTCCACAGCATAAGCAAAAAATTTGATTAAGTGACTATCCAACCTAGAATAAGCAAACTAAATATCTAAACTTGAGTCCTTTAAAAGTAAGTAATTTTCCCAGGCCCCCATCACCAATGATCAGTTGTATTTTAGCTTTTAACTGCTAAAACTAAATTTCATCTTCTTCCAAAGTCATGCGAGGTCCAGGGCTTGAAGTTAGGGGATCATTGTCTAATAAGTTGCATCCCCATTGGTATCTTTGTATTAATAGCAACCGTGTTCTTGCAAATCGCCTTGATCTTGTTGGATAGGGGCAACATTATATCAAGGTACTGTTATACCCATCCTTGTGCACATATTTAAATCAAAAGTACACCATCGGAATATAAGGAATGTCGTCACTTGCATCATAACAACATTTAGAGATGCCACGTTTTAAAACAAAGATGCGATTTTGAGGTTTGAGTTTGTTTTTTGTTGAGGTCTAGGTGGCCAAATCTCGGTGATCACCACCCGTTCTGATGTCTAGCTGCTAACTACTAAATGTAAGGTAATAATAGGTAAGCTTTAGCCGACCCCTGACGACGAAAGAACTCACCGATTACCTAACCTAGATACACCATCTCACTCACTAACTTATGTAACTGATCCAACACAACTTTCCTAAGCGATCACACATATCTTTGAATTTATCAAGATACCACTAAATGTAAGCTTCACCCAGTTATTACTATTTTGCATGAGTACAGAAACCTCACCTCAAAATTGCGTAGTTATGGATCCCAACAGAACTCGACGTGTCATGGCATCTATAAAATGTCGTAGGCTGCTGCTGACAGAGGCGTATTGTAAGAATCAACGGCTCTTGCTCTCGATGGAGCCCTTGATGATATACAAGGCCAATCTTAACAGTAATTGATATCAACAAACATAATCATCCATCCGAATTTCTCACGATGGCACCAAGCTGCGGAGGCACTTTTTGTTGTGTGATTGATATTGAGAGATTACACGCATCTTTGTTGTGGTGATTACGACATCTCGTTTGAGCACTCACGTAATTCCAGGCTTGATGAGGCAACCCTATTCATCGCTATTTCTTACTATCAGAACTTGACTAGCACGTTTATCAGGTGATAGCCTCCCCATCTTCAACACAGGCTTAGATTTATTTGCAAATAGCCAATTACTCGTCTTCAGACAAAGCTTGCAAACACTCAGGTGGTAGATTATCAGGAAACTTTTCGCTCCTAGCCAAGGTCACGGCGTAGGTCACGGTGAAGGTCAATGGGTTGAATCCCCTTCGCGTCTGAGTTTGTCTACATTTCATGCCTGCTTCTCTTTTAGCTCGTTTGATCTGACTAAACAATGTACATGAGTAAAGAGATGTTTCAATAAGAGACTTAATGTAAACCTCTGCAATGATGCAGGCAGTTAATTTCTCTGGATTTGGTGTAGAAACAATTTTTAATCATTTTCCTCTTATAGGAAAATGATATCGACCCGCAAACGCGTCCATCGATTTAAGGACATCAACTCAGCCTAGATAAGAACAATCAAAGTCTGGTACTCCTTGAAGAGCGTGTTACCTTTTTACGAGATGGTACAGCTCTTTTTAGATTACAGATCAGGTGTTTTTACATGGAAAGGTGGCGCGCGGAGACTTCTATAGCAGCAGGGGAAGCAAAGGGGACAGGGCATCGAAGACTTTTTCCTGAAAATTTCTAGAATACATGGTTCTCTTTATTGTAGCAAGAGACAAAGGAAATATATTGGAGCAGTGTACCTTTCTACTTAACCCTAGACATGCCATATCCTTGCTGACGCTGCTATTAACCTCCATCATGTACAACTTTGTAGTTCATACGGTGCCCTTCTATGTATTTAACTTTGTTATGACCCTGTCTGATAGTGATACGGCAAGTTTAATGTGGTTAAATTTAATTTGTAAATGACGATGGGTGTTGTAAGATATAATCAAATGAATTCAGTTTATACCTACTCTTAACGTATATTGTACACATTGCAAAAAAAAAGATGCACTGTTTCGAGGGTAGCTCTAATATGGCGTTCAGTACTAAATTGACACAGAACTATGAGAATTTTGGTTATTCTATGGTAGTGCTTGTTATGAAATGTGGGCCACGAAGGGATATGATCGGGCATCCAGTTGCCTTTACACCCACTCTTAATACAATCGACTTTGGAAAAACGTGGCACAATGTGTAAAATATAGATCAATAATCACGTTCTGCGGCCCTCAAAATACAGGCTGCAGCCTTTATTGAATCGTTTTTGTAAAGTGCTATCCAAGATATGAGAGGGTACGAACACGTACTTGCATTCTGTTTCCTCACTTTCAGTCGGAATTGGATTTCGATATACAGGACACTGTATCATTCTATAAGGAACTCTTTGTTTACAAAATAGCGACGCACCTGCTTGTGATGTACATGTTTGTGTCTTATGCGATAGCAAGGCGTTTCTAACACCTTTGTTCCTTTGCATTGCCCACTTTGAGGATTTGTGTCATAAATATTTTAATTTTTTTGTAAGCTTGTCGCTATTTTAATTAACATCTGTGCACGATCTTTTCAATGAGTGAGACAAACAAGATCAGACCAGCTCTTAATCTATGAGCGATTTCAACAAGTATGAATCATTATCCAGTATATGGCAGCTCAGAATCTGTCAAATAATAAAGCCTGAAGAAAGGTGGAAGGGTTGGGCGACGCAAAAGATATTTGGTGATGGATTATGGAGAAAGGATTATTAGACCAATCCTCTTGAATCTAAACGTACGACAGAGAGAAATGGGTGCTTTACAGATGCAGTCACAATTATAGGTGAAGGAAATTGTTATTTAGAGAGGGGCACAAGCTTGACAAGAATAGATTACTCTATTATCAAATGAAGTGCTTGAAGTGTTTCTAGTAAGTGAAAGATTTGATAGTATGAATATGATCAAGCATTGCCCTCAGGGGATTTTTTTTAGAAGCTAGTTAATTAGAATGCAAGAAGAATGCAAGTCAGAAGGTAGGTTCTGGCGAAGTAATAGAGAGGGCGTAAACATTCCCACTGTCATAGCAAAGAGGCAGATCAACCCGATAATGATGACCAAACACCACCTAAAGGTTAGCGATGAAGTTTATTGAGTGACCTGATTTCTTGCTGAATGCTGGCATTGACTAACTACGCGGGTAAACTTTACTATTTAATGCTAATAATTAACGGCAATCTTGTTTACTGGATGTTGAATGCCTTGTGAAAATACCACTTCACCATACTTAGTTCATATCTCTTCTTTACTTGATCATAGCAGAATTTTATAATTCTTGCTTGCCACAGTCCCGGAGGTACTGTGCTCTGTCATCTGCTCTCGTGAAGTGGGAGACTATGTTTCGAGAGATAGGACAGAGGGGGGACTACATGCATGAATAGCAAGAATAGCAAGCATAAAAAATGGCATGAAAAGTAAGCATAGAAAAGTAAGCATGAATAGATTGTCATCCGAAAAGGAAGAGTAACCCGTTCCTAGAAGTGGCTTCAGCCTTGATCAGGGTAAATACAATAAAGAAAAATAAAAAAATTCATAGAAATAGTTTTAGCAATAGCAATTTCATTTTTGTGATAAGAACTGTTTACAATTACATTGCAATACTGAATTCTTCATAATTTCTTAAGAAAATCCCTAAACTTCTATTTAGGGTAATTTTATCCAAAGGTGAACACAGGACTTTGTATATCCGGTTATTTACTTAATTTTGGTGCCTGAGAATAAGAGCTCATAAAAATATGCATTTGCAATGAGGTCCTCAAGAAATTATATTCATTGACCGGGAGGCATTATCAAGTTAAAATTGCACATCAAAGAAATTGAGGAGACATAAAAGCGATTAATTGCGGTACGAAGTACGAATATGGCGTGAAAATAATGACCCATAATGTGCCAGGTCTTTTTGCAAAGTACTCACTGTTTGCAGGACGTTGTTATGAACAACTTTTCGATCACTCGCCAGGCGCGCTCAGATTTCTACCTGAAGATGTCTGAAGCTTTGTATATCAAACGATTTAAACCAAAATTTTCCGGCCAAAACAAATTGTGTGCGGCATCGTCTTGTTTGAGTAGCGTTTTCGTCGGCATCCGCATCTTGTGGCCAATCAGCATCTGTATTTTCTTTTCTTTATAAATTCTCAATCCTTTCGGCTATTCCACGTTTTCATTTACGGCGCTGGTTTGTGTTGAGAAGTCATAGGAAACATCTGTTAAACCTTAGACATGATAAGTTGTACTTTTAGCTTAATCTGGAAAGAAATTGTAAACGAGAGCACATTTTTAGAATGTAATACTTCACGCAGAAATCAAACAGCGTGTCGCCAGAATGGTGGAGTAATTTTCATCCCGCATATGATTGGAATAAAAAGAAGTGACCTGATTTGACCCAAATAGACATTAGATTTTACACGTGCAATCTAGTGATTTGTAGACTCTTGTAAATTTCACAATATAAATTGGATTGAGAGTTTCGTGCGACAAAGCGAACACATTGAATGCCTATGTTACTTTTCTTTGCAAACTGATGACCCTTGAAATTTGCCATTTTACAACCCCCACTCCCACCCCTTGATAGCCTCTTGGTTCCCATCTGGACAACAAACGACCTTTCTGTTGTGTAGAAATTTGTTCCAGGGAAGAAAGTGAAAAAGTGACAATGAAAAGCTTATTAGTTTGGAAGAAGTTAATGTTGTTAGGAAGCAAATTCAACAGCAGAAATAAACGTAGAAATTTCTGTTGGGATCTTTTTATCGCAAAAGATATTTCTCCACCTGTCGATGTGTTTAGTTAGGGTGACCTTTTCTTTGTATTGGCTTTTGTTCTTTGATGGAAAATTGCTATCGTGGTTTGTTACTTAGAGAACAGAAAAATAATTAGATTGGGAAAAAGTGTACTTGTTAGTTACATTTGAATGTGAAAGCATGTATGGTTCTACCACGCCGACAACTTTAAGGCTTCGAAAACGTTTCAGAATTAATCACTGCCAGCTGCCTAAGAAAGTATTTTGCAGGACTATTAAAAATTATCACAGTTACAGGGGTTTATGGAACATATATCATTTGCAAGACATTTCAAATTTTGTCCGTTGTGCCATTGCAGGGCGTTAATAATAAATTGTAAGCAAAAAAATAGTAGGGAGACGAGGCTTCTGTTTTTAGCAACGCAAACCTATCTGAGAACTGCATGCGCTTTTATTGCCGATAATTTGCAGGTGTAACGGTTGGAAAGCATAAATTTGTGGTTTCATAATTGGAAGAAGAGTATTACAGTGGTACCTTGAAGCGGCAAAAAGGGGAACAGGATTCTATCCTTAATTGTCATATCTAACGGTAGGAATTTCTGAGTACTATTCTAAACAGGTTACTCCATATCTTTTATATATTAACTTTAATCAGAATTCCAGGCTTCTTTTTAATGTAAATTGCACTATAAATGAAAGATTCACAGCAAGGTTTATAACTTCAGAGGAAGTAGTAGGTTTGTATCGGACAACATTGCCTTTTTCTAAAGTTCTAACCAAGGTACACGGGTGCATTAAAATTTGCTATGAGAAGTAAGAGCGGGAAGTGAAATCATCTAGTTTTGAACCAGTCAACGTAAGACAAGTCGTCGTTTCTCTAAAATGGATCTTGGCCAGCTTCTTTTAAAAAAATGCCATTTTATGTCTTTTCACTCATTGTGAAGTCGAACAGATCTTACTCTTACGTCTTCACTAGATATACAGCTCTCGAGCTTTCTCCTTTCTGTGTACTCCGATCTCTTGATATAGAAAGCAGTGACGTAGTTAATCTTGGGTTCTTTCACTTTCGGACTGCCTTTTCCCATTTTCTAACCATTTTGAAGACCCCACCCTACGTGACAGGACATGCATACTTGATCGCCCGAAAAGCTACTGGTAACATCGTCTGTGGCAGTATGCATACGGTACGGCTTTGATATTGCAAGCACAGACCGTAATAATGTTCATAGCAAATCATCCAAAATCAAACTTGTAGGGCCTAAGATCCTTTACTTGTTGCAGCCACTTTATCTCAGAGGAAGGCCCTGTTGTGTATGGAGCACAGACTCCGTTGAAAATGCTTTAGACGGCCAACATCTCTGTTGGTCTGCCTCTTCTATCCTCATTTTCTCTGATTACGATAGCTCCGATAAGAAAATAAGCCGTCACTTCGGCACACTGTTGTTGGCCTGCACCTAAAGTATATCAGTGTGGTTTTTTTTGATATCAGCTATAACTATACGTTGGCTAAGGAGAAATTTAGAAGAACTTTTTCTCCTAATAAGTAACAGTATTTAACAGAAGAGCATTCCGCAAAGTAGTTCATAATACTTTGAGCTCCTGCAGAATCTCAAAATTATTAAGAAAGAGTGAAATAAAGTGGAATAGGAAAGTAGGAAAGATGTAATACGGAAGAACGGTAGTTACTGCAGACATTTCATTATTGAAGCATAATGACAACATACCCAGTATTTGATAATACAAACTATCAGGCACAAGAAGGGATGGAAATCATGCTTCATGTAATAGCCATGTATGAGGTAAAAACAAGGGGTAACCTCGAGAGACACGGAATTCAGATGCGGATCCTGATTTGACAACATTAAATGCTGATCGTCGCTTTATACAGAAATGGATCTCGTAGAAGATAGTCATTAAGCAACTCTTGCACCCATGAAAAATAATCCTGAAGATGCCAACGATGAACTGATAAATTTCCTGCAAACTTCCTATAAGTTCCCTTTGAACATTTAGTAGATTGATTTCGCTACTGACTCTCGTAATTTTTAAATATAATCTATTCATGTGGGATGATGGTAGAAATATTTCAGGGCATGACCCAGAAGTGGGAATATAATTTCAGTGAGACTAGCAACTGCATGCTCGGTGTAATGACTTGAGATAAGCCAAAAACGAGGCGAGGTCAAGATGGTGTACAGTGATCGACAACAACAAATAGACAATTATGTATAACTCCTTGACCTCAAGCAAATACCGGGATTGATTACTGATTGCAGTAAGAGTTGTTATGGCAACAAGGAGGCCAAGTAGGTCGTCTTCTACCATCCTCGTGTAATGAATAACCCCTGGTGAATTTACGCAACTTTAGAAAACAATGGAGTCTGTTATTTCTCTTAGTTATATCAACGCTATTGATCACGTTGAGTCATAAATCAGACAGTATTTATCAGTTTTCTTCACTATTTATCAACCAGATTACAGCTATAGACATGGTGTTTCTTTGTTCAATCTGGGACCACAAATTACCTATAATGACTTTCGAAGTTTTGCCTCGAAATGCATCACGTAATAAAATTGCTGCAATTTGATTTCAGGGTTTTACATGTTATCGTATCAATAGGGAACGCATTAGGTCTGGTTTACCTTACAGCTATGACGTCAAAGTCCTCACTCATCTTATCAATGAAGGATGTGCTCATGATTAAGGCCAAAGCAGCCATTAGTATGTCATCAAAACGTGATGAAGGGAACGTAATTTTGAGAGAAATTAGTGAAAATTGAAAGAAGAAAGTTCGTAGACAAATGTAATGAGAGGAACACATGCCAACATTTAAATAAGGTAGCGAGAGGCACTATTTCTTTGCCGAATAAAAACGTTAAAGGAAGAAAATGTTTTGTTACCAAACCAATCCTTAACGACAAATGTGGAATATAGGACAAGAAAGGAGAGGAAACACAAGATTTTAGATATTAAGAAGGTTCAGTAATTATTTATTATTACATGTAATGTTGTTTTCTAGGCTGATTTCCATTAGAAGGGTCTTGAAAATTCAAGATCCAAGCTTTTTTTACTTTCCCTGGTATGACATGAGTAACGAGTAAACTGATGAAAGTGAAATCTGGAAATTTTCTAATTATTTTGACATCAGTTGGATATCTTTGCCATGGTAACATGGAGCTCTCAATTTTGATAGTACAAGAGCACCAAGGTGAATTCCTAACAGGATGGTAATTGAAATCAGAGACTTGATGGGGTACGTGAGGGATAAATATACGCCAAGGAAGGTTGCAGCTGCACAGCTATTATGATAGTTAAGATATCAATAGAATAGCATGTCTGATAAAATTCCTTTATAAGAGTTGATATGACACTTGGAGATAACTCAATTTTATGCAAAATCGAGTTTTGGAGAAAATCATAAATGAAGTATGTACGAAGTTTATACCATTCAAGATAACGACTTTGTGCAAATTGACCGTCAGAGTTGGAAAAGAAGGTCGCGTTTTCAAGGCATGAGGTGAGGATAATGATGATGATCATGATCATGATGATGATGATGATGATCATGATGATGATGATGATGATCATGATCATGATGATGATGATCATGATCATGATGATGATGATGATGATGATCATGATCATGATCATGATGATCATGATCATGATCAATCTACAGGTGCCAATATATACTCACTGTGGATAGAACAGCTTGACGTGTCTAAAGTTTAGGACCTCGACTCGAACATTGTGGCACCACAGAAACATGTTTTGGGCACCGCTAGCTGAATGGGAGGATATGCAAAATATCCTAACGAACATATGCCCCCAATAAACTACCTTAAGCCGAAAATGATTAAGCCAGAAGATCAACAAGTGCATTTTTACCTTACAAAACCTTTATTTATAGGTTGCTAAATTCAAGATACTTGCACACTTAGACATTTACTTCTCTTCATCATAATGAAGATATTAGCCATAGATCCGTGGTCGGAGAAGCGTTGTTGCAGTGATTTAATGATTGATGATACTACAATTGCCGTTTGTGCTCAACTTCCGTTAAATCAATTGGTGTTCACATAATATGACGTCTATTGCTTTCAGGAATCCATTGCAATCACGACCTTGCAACGAAACACTGCATGTTAATTTTTGTTTACAGCATGCCTGAAGCTTCTATTGCTCTAGTGCATTTAAATAGACCGAGTGATTAAAACATGGCTAACGGCAGCGGTTTATGATTCACAAAACGCCGAACACTTTGAAGAAATAATAGAACCCCCAGACCTTAAAATATCTACCAAAACACGACTCTATACTAATAAATGAAACAACTCTGATGGTCAGATGCGAGATGCTGAAATTGTTTCCAACTTAAAATTCGAAAAACATCCCCAGTATCCAATAAGTAATAACCACTGATTAAAATTGTCAAATACGATGCTGTGTTGCATATATACCAGGTCTACTACTGTGGTATCTAGTGCTTCATTATCTCACAGTTCAATTGTATATCCATAGGAGAGTTGCCACTTACGTGCCTAGAGTAAGAGCATGAAGCTGTGAAGTTTTCTTTAGTAATGTGACAACTGTTCGTATCTGATATCTTTTTTGATGGAGAAAAATGGAAAAAAAACCCTGATCCAAACAAGTTATGAATTAGCAGACGGAATCAGTGTGCTTATATTTCACTTTACGAGACGATGGTAGAGTTGTACCAGAGTACACAGGGTTCCTTCAGAGTGTCCTCCATAATCCTGCATCTGAATGGACATTTCATATGTTCATGAACCAATGAGGCCATCTTTGTCACTGGTACAGTCAATAAGTGCCACAGAACTACAAAATTCATATTTCAGCAGGAGGTTGACAGGGCGTTGCGTTTTTCACTTTAGTACTGCCGAAGCATTATTTCCAGCATTGCAAAATGTGCGTGGTTGTTAGCCAACTGTTTCTTCACAACCGTTATCTTGGCCACAGAAGCTTGTAGTTTGTCAACTTCGATAATTGTGACTTCATGGCGTTGATACGACTGAAGATATCCACGGAATAGGCCAAATAATATTTCTTGCTGTCACTCTGTATTGAAAGTAGACGGTCTTTGTGTCTCTAACACAGTGAAACCACTGCTCAGTTGCAGCAGTCTCTTCAAGACCTGCCTCTGGAAAGCGCATAAACATCTGTGTAGTAGAGAAGAACTTCGAACGGTGCCAATTTTTCCTGGTGAAATCTCTAAAACCCACGATGATCCACAACGGATGCTCAGTTGAAATTTAAAGCAGGTACGTCCTCTCAGTATAGATTGCCAACATCTCTTTCCGATAAAAATCTTGCTAGCAAAGAATCTATGCACAGTTTCGAACAACCCCACTGCCTTTACAGCTTCCAGAAGATGAATTTTTCTGTGGGGGAATTAGCATTTATATAAAAAACCAAACAGCTTTGTAAACTAGAAGCGTCAGTATTTTGATCCATTGCCAACGTGTTGATGAGGAGAAAAGATTAGAAATGATAACCATGAAAAGAAACTAGGGAATATAAAATTACGTCACTAGCAGGATACTTTGCAACTTAATTGGTTTTGGACAGAATGATTGGCCAGATGGCATTCCTTCCATGGTTAAGTCACATTGTGAGCTGACCTCCGAAATTGCGTTGAGTTGCATGTCGTTGACCACTGGTGGAAAATTGGGAGCCAATGTGGCTACTAGAGAAATAGGGTGTGTTGTGAGCGTAGTTCACCAATGTCAATTTGTAGGGTACAGTTACGAATGTGGAGGTCAAGGGTTCGAATCGCAACTTTTTCATTCCGTGGAAATAATGCATCTAAATGCTTTATGGAAATGATGTGGCAGCCAGTTCTCTCGTTACTTGATTTAGGATATTGCAAGTCATGTCAACAATTCTGGAGTGGATAATATCATTTGACAAAGGCACTACTTCAAGTTGCATTCTCTGCTCTATTACCGCAACCCACTCCAACGTAGAACAAAAAGTCTTCTTGACTTGCCTAAGAAGCAAAGTGATAGCCGAGATATGGAAACTTCCTCGTAAAGTGCATGCCATTTGAATTGTTTTGTATGAGGGGGCGCTGATGTCAAATATGTTTCAGAAATCCAGGTGTATGATGTTTGAGAATGTGTGCAATATAGAATTGAGAAATTGAAGGTTAAGTTACTAAGTGTTGACCGTCATACCTATGGTGTTGCCAGATGCCACCCACATGGCATACCAATGCCTTTGCAACCCACATAATACATTATTTCAGAGACCATTGCATTCATCATCACTAAGTTGTAACCAACGTGTGACGTTGGCATCATCCGTTTGACGTTTGTGATATCTTTTTTGGCATGTTTCTGGCATGAGAGTCAGTAGGCCTAATATTTTCTTATACAGATACAAAATTGTGGAGGGCTGGATGTCGATGGCCACCGATGAAAAATTGGGAATTGATGTACCGACTAGAGAAAAAATATACCGTGAAGTCCCAATTAAGCCCCTGGGACACGATTAAGTGCCCATTCTGGAAGAAATATTTTTCATTTGCTATAGAATTCTGTTATATGTTTGAATAAACATCTTGTTTTCTCTTTTCTGAATAAGCAACAGGGTCCTAATACGCGGCCGGCCAAAGCTTAAAATAAACGCGCAGTGCGCTTAATTGGTCGTTTACGATATGTTATCATGGTGCCTCACCTGGCTGAGTCACTGATCTCTAAAAATACACTGGACCAAGCATCTTCCGTTTCTTTAAGAGGTCAGCCGTTAAACACCATTTTAGTCCCCATTAAACAATCTTAAAAACAATTTCAGGTAACCCTGTGGACCTCCCGGTGCTATTTTAACTTCACGGGGCTCGTATTCTTAACCACGCTTTTTTGCTGGGAAGCAATGGCTCGCTCAATTCAATCTTTTTAGACATAAGTGGGCTCAGTTTGTAGAGTGTATGAGCTGCGTATGATGGGGTCTCGGGTTCGAGTCGCGGTATACGGCTGGAGGTGGTGACATATTTCTGTTTCTCTATTATCGTTCCAAATTTCAAATGTTTTCAGTCCTATCGGTGTTCAATGGGATCTTTTCAAAGAGTCGTACAGTTCAACAAACGTGACGGACTGTCATCTCGCAATCTATTTGCATTCAAAATAGATGCAATTTTGGTATAGGGGAGGTAGGAACGCGTCTTGTAACAAATATCTTCTTAGCATTAGATTTTTGACGAGGAGGATGTGATTATTTATATTCAGAGCGAATTTTAAGTGATTTCCCAGTAAAATGTTAGGCATTTCATAAACCTGTCAATGGTGATGTAGCAATTGTAAAAGTAATTAATCAGGTCACATTTTATAGAATTTACTAGTTTGCAGGTTTGAATTGTTGCTCTCTGTTCGGTCATGCTTTGGCGTCAAATAAAAATAACATATTTTAAATGAATGCATTGCCTTGCATTGGATACAATTGTGTGTTTTCTGGTCAACAGCTTTGCAGATGTTTGCATCTACTTGAGGTTAATTCTGCATGTTTTGCAATGCTCAAACCATTCTAGGCGTAGAAAACCGAAACGCTATCTTTTCAGTTTGACGTCATATTGTCCTCACGACCACCTGCTTGTAACGTGGTCGCCATGATCAGGATATATTGCTACAGAATTTTATTAGGAACGTCTAGTACCAGTCTTAAAATTACCACCAGGCTCCATTTATTATGTTAGTAAACAGTCAATTAATTTGCTTTACTATGCTTCACCTGGTTCCCTGTCATAAATCAGCATGTTTTCCTTGCGTTTCTCACCACTCGCATGCCCACTTACACGTAAGCATCATTTCATAATGACGTCATGTATTTTTGATCGAGTCTTCCAGACTTTTGAAGTCCATTGTGTGGTTTAAGGACAATTTAAAGTCGCCAGTTTCATACTTATGTTGGCAGTTATTGTTTACCAATGAGTTCATCTGGAGCCAAAAAGTACGTCACGCTGCACGCTTATATTTCTGCTGTTTCCAAGAAATGTTTTGGTATGGAAGGGACTTCGCAGCAAACAAAAGTTGAAAATTATCTCTTTAGTTCACTACGTGTTGTCATGAAATTGTCATGACAGAAACACATGGTCATATTGTAATTATGCATTCCTTCATTCGCTGTCATTATTCGTTGTTGTTGCACTAACAGTTAATATAATGTTAACTTAAAACTCTACACTCAGACTGGTTCTTACTGATATACCGTGATGAACTAGCAAATATTTGTATTTTTGTCTGTATGCATTTTAAATATAATAATTAAGAATAGATCTGTAATTCGGTTTGGTTCTCCAAACGACTTCCAGCAAAGGACCACAAACTTTTTAAATTTAAACTTTCTAAAATGCGCTTTGAATATTAAAACTCCTTCGTCCTCCTCTTCTACGACTTTTCCCTGTTTTTCGTCCTCTTTTTTCGTCCTCCTCTTTCTTATAAGGTTAATTAACCTTTTTTCTTACAGTCTCCATTTATATTCCTTACACTGATATTTCGTTTGAGATGTATTATTTAAAGTGACCCTGGTTAGACGAGTATCCAGTAAACACGTTAACACAAGATATGTAATTTATTTTTACTAACTTGTACAGACGCTCATTTTCTGTAAACTAATCTTAGGTTACCCATTCGACGCAGCTTTTTTCTCTTCCTTTCTTTACATACCATTGTCAAAAGTAGCGATGAAAATTAATATTCCCCTTGTAGTCACCTGAAGCTATGATCTTACGTCAAATTCCGGTTCTTTTCAAATATCTACGACCATAATCAAATTTTTTGGTCAGATTTGTCAGTCGACTAGAAACTCTATAGAAATCTGTGTTCTGTAATCTGGGGACTGTCAATGCAGTTTCGTTGGATGGCTCTTGTTATTTTGCATCTATATTTCAATTCAGTGGTACGTTTTTCCTCCCTATGCCTGGCTATTTAAACATTCCCTGTCCCTCGCCTTAAATTTTAAACCATGCTTTACTCTGTCGTTGTTTTTTGTAAGCATTTAAATAGCTCAGAAAGCTCCGTTAGACACAGATGCAAGGGGTGAGAGTAATAGTATTCTGCAGAGCATAGTACAGTTAGTAAGATAGGGCGAGACGTAATTATTCTACTAAGACTGAATTTAGCGGAGATGTCATTCACATCTAACATTCTTCTCTGTCTTGGTTCATCCTGAAGTACCTCTCATAACTTCTGTCGGGATCGTTTCATCCTCGATCTGGTTGTGTTGCTCCAAGCTGAAAGCTAAAGGGATGAGATAACTTACAATTCCAACAATAATGAAAGTCCAACATCTGATAACCTATCACTTAAAAGGGCTTCTCATCGACTGAAGGCATGTAGTGGGTATATAATATTTGCAATGGAAGGCCTTATCTTAAGTGAAAGTCATTCTATCATTTGTTAGGTTTCTTATTGCCCTGATTGTTTACTTAATGCCATTTATCTAATATAAAACAGGAAGTCTATTATCAGCAGCTCATTAAGATAAACAGGCTATTGCATAAAATTACCTCAGTCCGATAAGAATGTTTACGTTCTATAGGGCATTAAGCTTACCATTAATTCTTCAGAAGGAAGCCATGAAGTCATTAACCCTTCATTTAAGGCGGAGGTTGTTTGGGTTGATTATTATTATTGGAATGCTATCCAGAAATATTTGTTTGAGAGTACTTCAGCCTTGTCATCTTGTTTTCATTGCTATGGGTGCAGTATCTGAAATAATCTAGATGTACCATTTTGCACTTGGCTGCATGTATTAATTGCTTTCTGATGCTATCTTTAAGACGTGTAATTTAGCACAGCATTCTGAGCTTTAAGGATTCAAAAGCTTGTATGCAGCTTGTTTATGAACTTTTTTTTGATAATAATCTGACCTCAATAAGACATTGTGACCTTGAGGTAACGATCCACATGTTCCATAACGGCTGCAAAGTGTATTCACTGGAATACTGGAGTAGTATAGTTAAGTTCGTAGTCAGACTAGTGTGGTCATTCACATCAGATCCATCACTTCGTTCACTTACCTGCGATGAGTTCATGTAATCTAATATACCATGCAACGAGTATTTACACAAAATTATCCTCTTTTCGTGGCTAGAGTCAAGTTTGACTTGATTATGTCTTTTTATGGTTTGCGAATACGCTAAGTACCATTTACTTATCAAGCTTTACTATAGATGTCAATTCTATTATATAAATACTGATATCAAGACAGACACTTTTCGTGAATATTTATTCAGTGAAAGCTGAAATACAGACGTATCTTTCATAAAGAAATATATCAATGTTGCAAAAGTCTGGCATACATACATTTTAAATACATGCAGAAATAATATAGAAAGCTGACATATAAATATTATTACGAATCGTAAAAATTGTGCGAAGTTTAGGCAGTGATGCATCTACAGCTGATGCCAAGAGTTAACTAATTTAATTTGACAAAATTCAGTTATCGGTTTGCATACTTCACAAGTCACATAAGTCACAAGCTGTTACCATGGTGACTACACTATTACAAGTGTTCTTGTAGCACGACAAATGCATAGAAAATACGTAGGACACTTTTTCAATGCAGTCTTATAAACACTGCATCCAAAAGGAAAGGGAATGTACTTAAAGAAAAAGTTGCAAATTTAATTTTGCCGTCCAAAGCTAACTTTAAAAATAAATAATCTTTCCGGGGAGTCAGCCCCTCACCCCATCAGGATAAGACGGACTTAAACTCATGAAGCAATCAAGATAAACCGGCTTATGGTGCCTGAGTGCTCACTATTCTGATATAGTGCTACTATTGATAAGTCTCACTTTCGATTTATTGCAAGAATTTTTTGAAATATAACTTAGATTCAGAACGATGAGAAATAATGACAACCTTTTCCGTTGGCCGTCAGCATCTTTTGTTGTGATTCGATATTTCTTCCATTACCCTATCTCATTTCTATAACCAAGACCTACGGCGAGCATAACGTTTAGGAAAATGTCTTCAAACATATGCCAGAAGCTACTTTTGATGCCGTTCTTCCCTTATATGGTAAATGTTTCCCCTTTAGCTGTAGCTGGCCACGCACCGCATTCTAAATCAGATCAACCCACGTGCTTTAGAACGACATAGGCTAATCTGCTTGGTATGACTTCCCATATCCATCCTATCCTAATATTCAATGTTATGGCATTATCCTATATATCAGCCAAAATTCATCTCGTATCTCAATGCATTTCAACACCCACAAAACTATACCAAACACGGAAGCGTGTATCATTCCTTTTTCAGACACAGAAATTTTTGACCCTTAGAATGTCTAACTAGCTCCTGTACAGAGACATGACAAATATGCGAATACATATTGTTCTGGTAGACGTCATTTTCTGCTTCCCCTGATGTGAATAATTGTCTTTCATTATTTATGGGCATCTTGATGCACTCTCTTAAATACAAGGATATCTACTCCCACAGCTTATTAACATCTGAACACCCCTGAATATCTTAAATAGTGGGCAGAAGTTAACGATCATAAGCCATGCAGAGTCTTTGATTTACTTAATTAAAAACTGCATTAGTGGGCATATAGGAGGAGGGATGTGACCCCAAGTTTCTTCATAATTGTTTGATTTCCTACAATCTCTAAATCAAAACTTTTATTACGCTGAATAGAATTCGTAGTTCGTGGCATGCAGCACGTAAAGAAATTTGCTTTTCCCTCTATAAACCTGCGGAGCCTACGCATGCTTCCACAAGCGTGACCCACAAGTTATGTTCTACTCTTGTCATATCAATTACAAGACTTGGACGACATTTCTTTAAACTTTTACTGTAAAATATACTGTCTTCTCCAGATAATAAGACGTCTTCGGTTAGAGCGTTTGGGAACGAACAGAGACGATTCCAAGTACCAAGTACGAGGGTTACTAGGGAGGATGGAATAAAGTCACGACCGGGATTCTAACGCCGGAGCCCCTTTATAGCGCCGCAATACTGCTCTACCAACGGAGCAGTGGCAACCCCCTACTATTTTATCTAATCGCCACATTAGTTACCAAGCCCCCTTTTGGTTGGCATCGACATCCAGCTTTATCACACTGTGGAGACCAGTCTCTTTTTACGTTATGTAATTTGACCTTATAAGGGATCTCAAACAGACCAATCAATCTTGTTAACCAAGCCTATTGAAAGTTACTGGAATACTCAGGTTGATGGGAATTTCCAGTAAACGTATGAAAACTGATAAGTGAAAATAAATACGTGTCACCACTGGGATATATTTTTGCGTGTGAGACATGATGATCAATTTCATAGGATTTGAACAGTCTTGATGCACAGTGGATCCTGATTTTAAGTATTTGAGTTCCTCGAGATTGACCTACTATTTTTCGTAATGCAGAATACAACTTAAACAAAATTAAATTTACTATTTTGTTTTCTTATAGCATGTCATCTAAAACTCACTGAAGCTTTGTACGAATGTCATCGTACTTATAGAAATGTAATATTCCTCAGGATCTGGAACGAGGTTACGTCACGCTCATATGTGGCCTCATTACAGTCTGTGGTATGTTATTTGTTTAAGCTAGTCTTTATAAAAATGTTGGACATCGTAAGGATCATGTCTCCGAACATAGTTAAACCACTAGAAAGCTTCTCATCACCTGATTTAAAATCTTAGAAGTCACCAACCCTATCTATTTATTAACCCTTAGAATTCATTAATCCCAAACGATGGGAAGAAGGGAGAGCTGGTAGGCCTTTTGCTGTGTTTAAAGTTTTCTGTCACCTGAATTCCTTACAATCGGGTGCCAAAATTTGCTAACTTTTCCTGCGATGGTTGACCAAACTTTTGGACAACGATACAATATGTTGTGATGTGAGGATGCATCATGCCATGAGTAATAAGCTTTTAGAAACTGCGTTTCAACATGTACTTGTCTCTCGTCAGTCTCCTAGGTTCTGATGGTGCAGCTACTTTGTACTGGCATGCGCGATCTCGGTGCCTATATTCTGATTTCATCTGGTGCCATGTCTATTTATAATTATTGTGCTTCTGTTTCTCCTACTGGGAGTCATAAATCTTGAAGTGTGTTGGATATCTTATTGATGTAGTTGCTGTGTTGTGGGGACTGTGTATTTTATTTACTTTTCCTTGTTATTGTGTTGACGTCTCTGTCCATTACTTCCTTGTGCTCCTCCTTTCGCCAGTTGAAGTGATTAACCTTTAGCCGACAATGTTCTGCGATTTCGTGACTTCCGGTTTCTGCTTTTTTGACGGCTCTTCGCTCTTCATTTTCTTTCTGGCGTAAAGAAAGCTTAAACGTACCCATTTAGGATGCAGGGCAGTCTTTGCAGCATAGCTGGAAGACAATAGAGTTCTATTCTTCTTCTGGTGCAGTGGGTTCCTTTAAGTAAGACAGCGTCTTGCGGATAGTTGAAGTTGTAGGAAAGACACAGTTGATCTTATGCTACCGGGATATTCTTTTTCTGTCGTCACTGGTTTTCTTGAAATAGGAAAGCCAAATGCTTTGCTCTTGGTCATCTTCTTGGCTCAGCGATGAAGTATGCAGTACTTTTCTGGTTAAACGTGCATCAAGGGAAGATTTCTGAGTTATTACTTTACTTTATCGTGAGGAATAATTACACCTCTTATTCTGTCGCTTTCTTGTTTAAACCCTTAAAATCAACTAAAGATCCCTCGATGTATTTCATCTCGTGATATCAAGATTCGCAACAAAAGGACTATAGCAGTTGTTCGCATTTAAATTGACCAAAGACTTACAAGCTACCGCCGAAAAATCTCCCGGTACGTAGGGTAAAATTCTTTCTGCATATAACATCCAGAAATACAAACAATCTCTTTCAAGTTCTTCGCATCATTAAGTTTCTTTCCATTCTCCTGAAATATTAGGAGTGCTTCCTTCAATATCAAATAAACTGTAAACAAGATGCCTGATTAATTTTTTGACGTCAGAAGCGTCCTCGAGGTAACCAGGTACACTTCAATGGCAAAATCATTGATCACTGCAAGGCAATATATGAATGCATACAGAGGAGATTCACAGAGAAGGATGTGCATACCCTTGCTCTATGATCTATTCATGAACCATTTCAAATAATATTTGTTATCTTCGTCGTATGTGATCTTCATGTCATATCTTCGCATGACATTCACTTTTACATCAAATAAGTGACGTAGATTTACCATCTGCTACTACTGCTGCACGTATTAACTCAGGCCAGTGCGGAAAACTTTCCTTCTCATCAAAAACATGTAGCCATTATCAAAGGCCATCAAATGATATTGTTTTTAAAATTTGTTCTAACAAACGTCTTTCACTTTCCCTTCCAAAAGCTTTTCTAATTGGAAACAGTAAATTGCGCAGAGTTAACACGCGTTATTTCATCGATGGCTGAGTATAAATTACCTGGGCCTGACAACACAACTTCTTAGATCATTTAATAATGTCTCCTGTCATACTTGCATCACTTACAGAAATAATCAATCGCTCCCTACTCACATCCAGGTTCCCACCCGCGTGAACAAAGAGGAGCTTGTCTTCATCCTTGAAGAGGGCAATCCAAGAAGGCACTCCAAGAAGGCAATCCAAGAAGGCACTCCAAGAAGGCACTCCAAGAAGGCAATCCAAGAAGGCACTCCAAGAAGGCAATCCAAGAAGGCGATCATGAAGTGTGATGTAACTATTGTCCGTTATCACTTCTTTGAGTTGCTATCAAAACTCTGTGAAAAGCTTTTTCTGGTACAATTTCGTACCATCTTATCAGTAGCTACCGCTTATCTGCTCGCCAATGTGTAACTATGAAATTTAATTCCTTGAATATTTAAGCAACTGGCTTCTATACTAGACATCATGACGGGAGAAGTCACGGCCTCGTATTCCGCAACTCGTAATATTTCGGCAGGTTTTCCTGAAGCAATTGTCTGATTATTTATGGTATCAGCTACTTTTCTGTTGGCTCACAGCATGTATAAATCACTTTCATTCTATCCAATTCTTTGGCTTATCGCTTGTGGAGTGCCTCAAGGATCCATTCTCTCCTTATTATTATTTCGCATGTTTTGGAACGACCTGCCAATCGCACCCTAAACTTGTAACCTTCAGTCAAATGTTGATAATTTTAAGGGTTTCCTATTATTTTATCTGACAAAATGCAAACCTATTAGTTAGGAAACTAAAGTCATACATTTAAGGGATCCCAAACTGGCGCTATTTAATTTATCTTTCGGCAAAGCTTGTCGAGATGAAATTACTTCTTATAGGTGCCAGGGTACTGGTAGACAGACTACCTAGAAGGTATGTGTTTTCTTTTTAGGGAAACGCCATTGACCCCGTTGTTACAGCCGCCGAAAAAGTTTGTATTACCCTCGACTATTCCTTGACTGCCCCTTTACATCCTATCGCCACTTTGGAAAGCTAAATCAGTCCTATCAGTCACACAAATGTAAATTGTAAATGTAGTATCTATTTGACGTCTCTTAACTTGATAACAACATCTTTTTAACAAAACACTATTCTGCTCCTCAGTTTGGTGCTGCTTCAACGCTTACATTCAAGATTGTGGCGAAGACCAGAAAACACGACAACTCCGCCATTACGTCACAACCACCACTGCCTGTCGACGATGAATCCTTTTTATCTAGAGATTTGGTGACAGAATATAAAGTTTAGCTCTCAACTAATTCTGTGCTAAATTCTATAAACAATCAACAGTGTATTGCCTGTCTTGGCGTAAATTTTACAACCTACAAATAAGGTGCTGTAAGTCAGCAGCTGATCAGCTTACACACTGTTAGAGATCTGTCTCCTTTACTAAATGTGTTTAAAACTGCACGAAATAGCGAAAACATTTTAGTACTGAAAAGCTTTTTTCGTCTGACACTCCTCAGAGTATAAAATCGT
>JAAAKL020004107.1:0-21632 GCA_010016065.2 Carybdea cf. marsupialis auct. non (Linnaeus, 1758) | reverse complement strand
GCGAGAGAACGAGATGCATGGAAATCCATGATCGCCGACGTCTTTGAATAGATATGGCATTCGAAGAAGAAGAAGAAGAAGAAAAAGAAACAAAATACCAAAAAATTGCTGACCACTGGAGGTACACTTTAACTGCCCTCAGCGTCATCTTTGTGAATGGGCGCACGAAATGGCATCATAGGACTGAGTGCTTAATTCGCCTCCATGGTGGTTACCAGATTCAGGGTATGTTCAATCTTGAAAACAGTAACAGACGAGGAAGTTTGGTCGAGTTCCACATAACCGATAAATACTGCTGGATGTTTTAAACGTATCCCTATCAATTTGCGTTTTCAGTACCGTTTCTTCATGTTATTGTGGCACTGTAAAGGTGACGAATTGCCAACGTGAGAGACTTGTGTAAAAGGGTAGTGTTAGCATGAAAAGTCCGGGGTCTGCAGAGAGCCCTGAGGACTCCAGTTAATCCAGACTGCCTGACCGCACTCCAATTTACAACCGTAAGAAAACATCCCTTTTATGAAACTCAATAAACATGAAATGCTTACGTCGCTGGCGGGGATCGAACCCAGGATCTCCCACACCGAAAATGAAGACTTTACCATTGCACGAGATAGTACAATAGTAAGGTCCACAATCCGGGAAGTCGATCCCGAATTCTCACCTCCACCAGCAACTGTATTTTTCGCTTCGCTATTAGCGTCATCGGTGCCATTTCATATATATAAGTTGTACTATAGAAACGCCAGTTTGAAGTTAAAAAATCATTCACCCGAAGATTACAAGAGTATAAACTCCGAGTAGGGAATTTCGGTAACTTTTCTTTGGTTATTCCTTCTTATCAATATTGTTTTATATATTGTTGTGTACCTAAGCGCGTTATTCTGGTTTAACGTATTTTCGTATGTTTTACTTCTAGATACGGCCTTGAATGCCTTTTTAGATTTTACAGCTATGGACTCGAAAAGAAGTTTAAGGTTGAGCTATTCAATGATTTTCAGACAGAAACACTGAAAGATCATGCTGCAGGCAAGTAACTCCACTTTCTCGTTTTATGTAACAATAATCTTAAATGAACCTGGGTATTGACGAAAATTCAAGAACAATCTAAGAACAAGCTGAGGCACTTCCTGCGTTTCCTCTCCGGCCTGGGGTCTTTAAGATTGTAGAGATGAGAAGGTACCTGACATATACGAAACTGGTAGCTGATAGCTTTTTTCACACACGTTCCCCAGGTTTGCATTACATGGTATTGTTCGAGAGTTGCTGGTCCAGCAAGCAAAGGATTAATGGTTCGAGTCCACCTTTGGCTGTCATTTAAAAAACTCCTACTTTGAATCATCAGTAAAATGGGTACCTGGCATAAGCGGGGGAAAGATAAGGCGGCGAGAAAAAGATCTGGCCAATCTAACTCACACTACCGTGGCTTGGGACAAGTGATTCTATGTCACATCATACCCTAAACACTCTGTAATAGAGTATAGGACTACCTAAGGGTATCCTTCTTAAAATTTCCATTTGACTCTGTTGATTCAAACTTCAGGAGAAATGTAGATCATCAAGGGCCGACTTCATCAACTTGGCCAAAATGTGTTTCAAAGTGAAGAAGTGGAAAATTATGACCATCATGAAATTCAAACAGAAGGAGCGAAAGTACAGTATTGCAGGGGATGCCAACTCTTGCAGGAGTGCCACTTGAAAGTTGCCTTATCAATATTAGGTCGAATAGAACAGAGATGCAATGTTTATCGTATAAAAAGGTCCGCTTGATTGTCCTCTACCATCCAAAAAAGAGAACAATAACGTATAGCTTGCTATAGCGGTGTCTAACGATGGAGCGAGTGTTTCCCAAATGTTATATCATCTCATCTCGCATGTTATACATGAATGTATAATGGTGTACCCTTTCCCCCTTCCTCTCGCACCATTGTGTATAAATAGTGAGTATATGTATTAAGAACAGGTGTTGAGTCGGAAATGTACTAGAATTTAAGACCAAACAGCGTCATTTCAAGTTCACTGGTTCTTTTTTAAACAAGAGAGTTTCGCCGTTACTATTTTTCTTATCATTTGTCGATTTAAAGTATCGCAGAAGGAAAATATTGGGAAGATACGCATATTTTAATGACCAAACTCACTTGTTTTTATTTAAAAGTCATGCATTGAATCTTGCCTCCAAAGTATACTAAAGCCAGAGTCACCATCAAAAGTAAAGAAATGGTTCTACTCTACTATGTTCTCCATGAATTTCGGTACCTTTGCTGATGTTTCCCTTCAGTAAATTTATTAGTTTTAATTGTTGGCATTTTGTTCTCTGGTTACTGCAATTACTGGTTCTTTTCTTGATTCTTTGTAGTTACTTTTGATTTGATGTTAATCAGCTGCTCATACCCTGATGGATTCTTTTTTTATGAGTCAGTTATATGACAATAAATTTTTCCGTTACCAACAGGTCACCTCTATGGTCTGGAAAAATTTTGGGCATTTTTGAAATACTATAAGGTAATTTTTCTGGTTGTCATCCGTGTTCCTGGTGGTGTTCTATCCACTAAGTTTCCACTTTTGATGATTATCTTTATACGTCTTCGCTCGATCCCCGATTATGGCTACGCTATCTCATTTTCTTTTGATTAGGAGTAATAGCTATGTATATTTAAACATTGTGACTGGTATGAGTTGATCTCTCCCATCTCTTCCCTCTCATCCGCCCGCCCCCTTCAGGATTAGCCACCTTGTAAGGGGAAAGTCACTGTTTTGAGTTGCATGATTGTACAGTGGTAGTGGAAGTTTTCGATAAGTTGCAAAATGTTAAAGAGGTAGTGGCTTTTTCTAGATTTTTGAAATATGAAATGGAAACACCTTAGAAGTAATAAATTCTACTCAGACAAAACGGACTAAATCGGGGATGTAAAAGATCTACCGCCGCGTAGAGCCATGAAAAGTGAACGCGCAGAATTCCCTTGGACCATCAAGTTCCGTATTTTCAGCGCCCGTGCCCGAAGATCTTTTAGTTATTTCAAGATTGCTTCTCTGAAACTACGTTGCCTTCTGTTTCTCCCTGACCTTTATTTTTTTTTTGGACAAATGCAAAGTTGTTTATCTTTACTTGTAATGTACAGTCTTTGTATCCTTCAACCAGAGGAGAGGGGGGTCTAAAAACTATTAAAATTTCGAATTTATCTTTTGCCCTTGTATTTGCTGGTAGTTCCCGACCTTAAAGGGGGTGGGTAGTTATGCTGTTCTTCAACCATTGATCGGCCAATTTTTATCATCGGAAAGATTGGAAAAGTTAACGTGCATCCTTCTGTTATTGGTAGATGAAGGCTTTCATATATTTATTTCCATTTTACACTAGCTTGTTCAGAGTTACTTAAAAAGGTAGAAATCTTCCGATCCTTTTCAATTGTAAAAATACACCTGGTTTCTCTGGTAACCTCTTTTCCGTGACATTTTTCTACTAGTATTTTAATGCATTTACACATGTCTATTCACTTCTCTTCCGATTGTAACTAGCCTTTATGCCTCCCCTACTGTTATTTATTACTTCTGCTTGTTTATACCATATGTACTGTAACACAGTATTTGCCGTTACATTACTTCATGTACCTTTCGTATTGTTTTCAGGGGAAAACAAAGTTTAATGTCAACCCTGAAGTAAAAGAGCTTCTTGGAAAATTTAAAACGATAGACGATTTTCGAAGTGAGGTAAGACCACGTTCTAACAGACGTTTCTGATTTTTTCGTCGATTTTTTTAGGAGAGTTTTAAGATTGATTTTTTATGCAAATTTTTTAGGACGTTGTTTCTCACATGTGCACGATGTTACGGTGTGCTCAGTTGTGGCGTGTTCAGATAGGATTCCTAAGAACAGGATCACTTAGTTTCTAAGGCGAGATATTGCCTTTTCATCGTACTTTTAAATTTACGTATAAAGAGTCAAAGTTCAGAGATTTTATTTTTACTAAAATCTGTTAACGGAACGCTTTCGTAGTATCAAATTGTAGTTCTGTGTATCAGCTTTTCCAGATGTTTCTAAAGCAACCTGAACTCTTAACGGAATGTCAAGCCTTGATAGATGGATTGTCATGTATTCATCTATAGTAATCTAATGTGTTCCTAGGATTATTGTGTGAGTGTTTATTACATCGATATCATACGTTATTTTCCACGCGTCTTTTGCAAGAATTGCCCCTACAGTTATATTTACTTAGGTAGCTAGAAGAGCTTAAATCCTTTCACGCCCCACGTTATTGAAAGTTAGTAGAGAAGTTCTGAAATTTCAGTTCTTGCTTCTGTTTGTTGATATCCATGTTAGGCCATTTATAGGAGTTAATGCCAATGGTGCATCGCGATATGTGTTGCTTATGATGTAAAGTCAGTCGTTGTGCTAGAAGAGGGGGTGTACTGGTAGGGTTTATAAAACAAAATGGGATGGTGATTAGAAACTGAGAGTAGTTTAATCCCCCCTTTCTATTCTGTATTTACTTCTGATTACTTTACAATCTAACAGGCGTCCCGCTTGGATAAACTGCGCCGCATAGATCTGCCAGGTGTAAGTGGACAACGGTCCAGAAACACATCGGAAAGCTCAAACTTCGACTCTGGGACGAGTGTTACCCGGCGCACAGAGGTTACTAACAAGGACAATGAAAATATCGCATGCAGGAATACTCAGATTGGTAGGAAGGGCAACGAGGAGCAGACTGTTGACTCTACCGTATCAAGCTCGCACCCATCTGAACTCGGCGATGCGAACAGAGATGTTTGTCAGCAAGAATGTTAATCGGTATATGCTTAGAATCTGCTGGTATTGGTTATGGAAACTTCTTTTATTACAGCCCCCAATATGCTCTTCCGTCTACAGTCAATGACGTCGTAGCGTTGTAGTTCCGATCCTTTATCCACTGCCCGGTACGCCGATTGGATTGCCCATTGAAGTATAAAGCAACATGGCCCACGTTTCGCTATCCAGCCACCTTGTGTTCATGGAAACGTGTGCTGCCATGACTTCGTAGGCTGGGTTAGCGCCAAGTGGATGAAATATATGGAAAGGGTTCAAGGCTATGAAACCCCAAGTGGATATAATCATCACTGGAGTTACCGCGGTGGTGTGAGACAAAGCTATCTTCTTAATCTTCCAGTGCTTTTGGCTCTTCTCCGTCATTTATGTCTTAACTGCTGAAACCTACTACCAGTAGAAATATCGAGGTTCATGCGTCGACAACATACAAATCAACGGGGCTCGTCGTCGCGTCCGAGATACTAGAGTTCAGATGTTGTGGGGTGCTGGCTCAACATGACATATAATGAATACCGTGCATTTTGTGCCGAGATTTTATCTTTTTTACGATGAAATATTACAAATGTTGCTTTGTTGACAATTTTACTCCTCGAGTTGTCAACACACCTAATACCTGTGGTCTCGTACCCGAACCGCAGAGTCCATTGTGAGCGCAAGGCAGAGGTTACTTGCGTTTCGTAGAGAAGACATGGTGACCAGATATACCATGAGGACTTGATAAACTTGATAATTTATGCTGAGATGACTTGAGATTGCACTCGTTGGAATATCTGCAGCGTTTGAAAAGTTTGAAAGAGTGAAATTAAAGTTATCCTTTATTGCGTTGTTTTAACTTAATAATGCGATTGTTACTGATTGATGGTGTTGATTCAATCTGGTGTTTTAGTAGATTTCAGATTTTTAATGAACTTGGGTCAAAATCTACCACCTCGCCCACAGAAAGCAGTACCTTAGTACCTTCCTAGGCCTTGCATGTCAGTCATTCGGCATTTTCAGGGCAGCCCTACGTCCCCGTTCTAGTTATCGGTAAAATCGGTCTAGCGAGGGGAGGGAGGGAGAGGGGTGCTAGCAGATCTTCTCCTCGTACGTCGAAAAGGTACAATGAATGCCAAGTTAAGGCAACAAGTAAGAGCGATGTCGTTGAAAGGATTTCACACATCGACTCTAAATTTATTCGGTTATCGAAAGCGTTTTCCCAGTGGCGTTAGTGGACTAGATCATTCCAGTTAGTATCTATTTCTTATCGAGCCCGCTTTGAGGTTCACGGTGTCAAGGCCGTGCAAGTAAGCGACCAAGAGAAAACGTTATTATTCTCAGTGAAAACATTTCATCTGAAATTTTAACTTGAATATTATTTTTTATGACGAAAAATCGTTCCCGCGTTTTAAAAAGTCGGAAGAAAAATATTTTTTGTATAAATAGTTGCTTTCTAGGTTAATGTATAACACAATCATTGAAGTGGCATCTTTGCCACAGTATTGATATTTCATGTCGTTTATCATTCACGCAATTTAAGGGCATCCAGTAGTTAAGTTCAGATGTACAAAATCAGAGAAAACATCAAGATTTCTGCTTTTCTGAGGTGCTGTGGTTGACATCTTGCAGATTTTCTCACTCAAAGTTACAAACATATTTTAAACATAGTATAATTTATATAGAATACAACTGGTTAATCATCGTTGTTTCGGTAATGAGCGTAGCATTACGTACCAATTTTTGTGGGGGTTTTGATTACTGGGTGTAACCCGTGTATTGCTAAGAGCCTGCGGTCGTGTAGACCTTCGGCTTATTAATCTACTGGTTGCATTCATTAACGGTGTTGGTAGCAGTTGGCGTTTTAGCCCTCGGTATTTTAAGTTCAATATATTACTTACTTCGTCCGCAGTTGTTTTACGTTTCATGACCAGTTCCTTCCGAGTATTATTCCTGTATGTTTAACATATTTCAAATTGACATCCGCCCGATGCTTTCTTGTCTGGTTACGTGTATCAATTGCGAACCACCATCAAGTATCGAACCGGAATATTGTAGCTATGTTTGGGTTCGGGTGCTTTTAATGCCCTGTAGATACCACGGGCGATACCATCGCCTCGGCAGTATTCAATTCATAGATGTGATGGATATGTCACACTTAAATAATCATAGGGGTATTTTCGTTCAGATAGCTTATTTTGAAATACTAGCTTGCCATGTAATCAGTTTAAATATTTTTGGCCCGCAAAAGTGGGGCTAAATGCTTTGACCCATGTAAACACAACTTAGAGTAACATATGCATGCACCGATAGCGCTTGCATCTTTTACGATTATCAGCAAAACTCACTTTGCTTTGCAAGTAGTTCTTTGGATCCGATACTGATGTCCACGATCTTTTAATGTTTGAATTCTAAAGTAGATAGACGCCTTTGTGTATTAGATTACCTTGACTATGGTGTGCACTTCGTCCCAGGCGCTTTACATGGTACACGTTAGAGCAGTGAGAGTGAAAAGTTCTATGTTATTTAACCACTTCCCAGTCCCCCTTTTACCATGTAACATGTGTAGCAAGTAAGCCGTCAAGGACTAGAAATAGATAGGCTACCCAATTCAAAGATGTCATGGTTACGTTGCAATAGTAGTTACAAATATGCAAATTGTGACCAGGTTGTTTGTGTTAGTCGTCACCTTTCAATCGATACCCGAAAGTCCCTTAACTTTGATTTCAAGTTACGTTTGCCGACAGTACCATTAGGGATTAAGTTCTACTTTACGACGGATTCCATAAGCTCGGTGCTAGAAAAAGGCCCATTATCACTGCGGTGTTGGTGGAATTGACGTCGTTTTGTCTTGCATTCCATAGTAACCGGCCTATTTTATCGCCACATGTTGAATTAAGACCCAAATGCTCATGAAGTATTTTCATTCCACGACTTTGACCTGTTACGTTTACGACAAAAATTTCCACTTTGGTTCCATTTGAGAAGTCTACGTTAACACACTTTATTCCTGGTTTCAGAAGTTACTTAACTGCATTTATTTACATTCTGATCTGACACCTTTAAGCTCTGCAGAGTTGGCCTCTCCTTCCTAGGGCATCTTACTCTCTCCTTTACATTTAGTAAGACTCTTCGTAGTTACTTTTTTTGGAAACCCGTGCATTTAGATACTTACGCACTGGAAGGATCCATCTTTACAATCATTTCTTCTTGTAGAAAATTCTGTGATGCATAAACTTAGAGGAGGTGTCGATTGAATGGCCGACAACAGAGCAAGTTTCAGGGAATGTGAATCAAAGTACAACGTGCGGATTTCTTGACTTACGGTTGATTGAGTTCCATCCCAGTACGCGTTGTTGGTGAAGTGCTTGAGCTATAGATGCTAGGTGGAGGCTGTGCACTGCTGGAAATCGTTATGTTGGTAGTTATATCTCTATACATTCAGCTATTTTTGTGGCCAAGGGGAGGCGACGCTGAGATGATGCTCTATGGGAGCAAGAGATATAATAATCGGGAAAAATTTTAAAAATCAAGCATATTTTGCTGTTGACACAGCCCACTGCAGTACAAGAAAAGGCGTAGCTAAAGCCACGTTGAGGCATGAAGTTTTACTTGCGCCTCACTTCCACACCTGGTATTCCAAATACATGGATTCCCCAAACTACTCTCTATTTGAGAAGTCCGTTTGGTTGTTAACCATTTCTTTAGGGTACTCTCTATAGGGGGGTGATCAGGTACCTCTGGTTCTCAGACTGTTGTTCGAAGCGCCGGGGGGTACCGGAGGCAAGTAAACAGCCCGTTATCGCCTTCTCTGGTCATCGATTCAGGTTATAATGATTTGTAGCTTCTGGATACATCTATTCAACATGCGCAAGTCGGTTAAAGGCCTTTTCCGTGTTTTGTAGGATGCTACAGTTCCCTGAAGGAATTCAGCCGTCGTATTTTTGCAGGCCGAAAACTTGAAAGAGGTTAGAAAAAGGCCTCGTATCCTAGTTTAGACCTGAGGATTTGGGGGGTAAAGATGTACAAACAACCAATTGTTGAGCCCCTAGCAAGAGTGCCGCCTTTGTTCTGTTTCCCATGTTTCAACTAGTTCGGAGTGTACGTACTGCGGCTGGATACGTCATTTAGCAGATTTTGCTCTAGGAATGTGCTTATTATAGAGTTCTATTTTCGTACTATCACAGACGCTTTTAGAAATTCTTGGACATTACTTCGCTGGGCCTTTCTTCGAAATTGAAGTTCCGTGGTTTGATTCGATATCCTAGCTTCTTTCACACATGAGACGAATTTATTTGTAAATGAATGGTTGGCCACGCCTTCCAGTTGCGAAATCATAAGAAATATAGCGGGGTGACGGAACGTCAGGACTTGGTTATAAAGTTTAAAGGCACCTAAAAATGGGGGGCGGCGTAACTCCTAGAGAACCATGATTATTGTTCGCCAGGACCCCGTTGGTTACGTCTATGATACATTTTGCTGCTAGTAAGGCAGAAGCGTTATCCGCATTCCGTTCGTTCAAGGCGGTTTTCTGATCATTTTCGCCTATTCAGTCACGTACGGATTGAATACCGCAGAAAACGTAAGCTGTAAGGGAGAAAATGATCATAGAATCTGCAAGTTTTGGCTCTTGTTCCCTTAACGTTTACATCGAACCGTTTGTCGGATCCGCTCCGTCACTCTTCTCTATAACCCGTATTTTGCTGACACCTATTTACGAGGATTCTTTGGATATCATGCAGTTGAGCTGCTAATTTAATAGTCCTTGTATGCCCGATGTTTCGTTAGCTCGTATTGGTATTTCAGTTTCTTGATCAATCTTACATTTACTGGTCACAAATTCGATGCAAGATATACCCGCGTGGCTATAGGAGGTTGTTGCTCTTAGATGTATGAAATTTTACTGTGCGCTCTTCGCCGTCAAAAGCTTGCAACGCACAGCCAAGCCTATGTAAACTTGATAATAGTCTGTTATCTATAGATAATTCGGATTCACGTTTGATGAAGCTGTATGACCAACCATCATAGTACCATATTCGCCTAAACTCATCACTTTTAGTTCGAAAAGAAACTAGGGTTCCTTTTGTCGGCTTTCGAGATGTTTCGGATTTATCGCTTCTAGTTTCTACCCAGTGAGCCTCATTTTAGCCTGTTGTCGTTGTCTGTAAAATGCAGGGTTCGTACTATGTACTGTTATTTCAATTCTGTGTGTATGCCATGCGTATTCTTGTTCAAAGCTTAAAAAAAATCGAATTCTATTCGTAGTGTACACATTTTCGTATTCTTTATTCTGTAGTCAAAAAGTTAGGAAAAAAACAGCTAAAAGTTCCATGAGTTGTAGCTCTCTTTTGTGCATTACTGGAAGTAAGTACAGTATGTGGACCGGGTGAAACCTTGTGCGTAATGCTTACGAGCCGTGTTAATTCCCATGAGTGAATTTTCGCCAGCTTTGTTTCTTAGGATGCGCTTGATCCTGTTTACACAGGTACTTATGGATCCGTACCAGATCGGTCTTGCGTTTACACGCTCCCTGTGGATCTGTACTCGTTTATATTTCCATCTAGACACATGGATCCGTACAGCAACTGGAACGGATAAAAAATGAGGAGGAAAAAACACCAACACGAGGTAAAACTGACGCGGTCTTCGTTCATGTTATATTCATACAAATATTGAAATGTTAAGTGTTTGGCACCTATTTTTCATGTTTCATGGTTCCATTTTGAGTGCAGCTTGGCATGCAATAGAAGGAACCGTTGTTTTAACTAAGGGATCCTACACATATATAAGACGTTCAAACGTTTTTCATCCCCAGTCCCACCTAATCGAGCTAGTTTCAGAAGAGCCCATAATCTGGCAAAGTAGAGAACTGGACTTACCCATCGCTCTCCCTTCATACAGAAAACACGCCTATTTGTAATGCTGACAAAGCAAAATTTTGTGTCAATAGGAGCCTAATTTCTGGTCTCGTGACGATCGACGTTAGGAATCGCACTCCTAGAAAGAAGTTCTGAAATCACTTGCAATATTTTGAAATTCAAGAATGGATAATATGAAGAAAATTGCACGTGAAAAACGTCGACGATAGAACAATCATCCCCTCCCTTCCCCGTCTTTATCACGTCGTAGAACATGCTTCATTACCCCCACCTAGCGCGCGAAGTCATATATGTAGGGCACCAAATTCAAATTGCGGAGTTGTTGATCCTTTCCGGTCTAAAAATTCTATAAAAGGGATAATTTGGACCCGATGCCGTGTAAACGGGAGTCTTATTACGTCGATAACTCGTTAATCATGGAGTCGCATGCTCATCAGGAGGTATGATGAGAGATTGTCGCATGATATTGAATAGACTTATAAGACCCGCGATGGCAGGAAACAGCGAAAACATTTTAGTACTGATAAACTTTTCGGTACTAAAATTTTTCATCAGTTTCGTGCAGTTTTACTATTTTGTACCACAAATAAGCTTTTTAAGATAAAAAATATAATATATCATTAACCAGTTGAATTTAAGGTAGCCCAATGACATTTCAATAAACTACCGTGACGTGGAGGGATGTGTTGTAGAAATACTATCCACGGATCATAAACATGTTCTGCAAGGTAACATTTATCGACTACCAAACAGCGATCGTGATTACTTCATAGCTTATGCCGACTTAAGCATATCTCGTTCGCGCTATATAGAAATTATAAATATAAATTACAAGGAAACAATTAGCCAGCATCAACAACATGTTCCTAAACCTAAACGACAACAACTATGTAATGGCCGGTTTAATTTCTGTCAAGATCAGTGACAGTTTGTCAGTTTCCGTTATTCCATGTGATCAATCAGTCAGAACTTCGCAGAAGGCTACTACCGTCAGTTCGAAGGATGCAAAATTTGCTACTTAAAAGAGAATAATAAACCACTACCTGGAACAACGTTACTCTTAACATGATGCAGGTAAATCCTACCGGTCATTTGTAGATGAACTTTCCAACTTATGTATAGAAATATTTCTATTTACTATTTTTAAAACGAAGTCTATAATAAATAGATGGATGACCTAAAGCCTGGTTAAAGCATAAAAAATTGAACAACTATGTAAAATTCTTTTTTAAAAAAGCTGAGAATGAAGCAGTGGATAAATTATACTAGGTTATAATAATCTACTTGCAAGAGCAAAAGGACATGTTGCTAAAACATGGAGGATGACGAAAGAAACCGTTCCCCTATCGGACGGTGGGAATTAAAAACTGGCCACTCGTGAACATCAAAGGAAGGGATATATCAACAAAAAAATGCAGCTCACCTCAACAAATACATTGTCAAAATAGGCCAAACTTTAACTTTTAATTCACTGGGATTTTCCAGATTCTATGACAATTGCAAAAGTAATCACGAAACATACCGAGAAATGGAAGGTACGTTTTTGATCAATACCGTCCCATATCATTGCTGTCTGTCTTCAGAAAGGTTTAGAAAGAGGTGATGTACAATAAAATGTACTCTTTCTGGAAGAAATTAAAGCACTATATGCCGGACAACTTGGCTGTGTAACAGATTTCGGGATCATAGATCTAATCAACGGCATAGCGATCTAAGGACAAAAATTGTTCAGGTATTCTTATGGACTTAAGTAGGCCTTTCATTGATACAGTTGACCATGAAATTGTAATTCTCGACATGACCGATTATGATGTTAGCAGTAACTGGTTGTTATGGCTTCAAAGCTATTCATCAAACTGAAAACAAGCCATGTCATCTCATGGAGACTATACGGAAATGTTCTACGGAAGGGTTATCGGTCCCCTTTCCGAAAAAATTTCTGTCCCGAAACGACCGGAAATTTCGAGGCAGTATGCCTAGTATCCTCCTCTACAGCGTGCATACTTTTTGAATGATCCCGAGGTTTATTATCATCATTCATAAGAACCAGTGGCTTGTTCTCCTTTCAACGCCCATTCACACCCATAACTTTTGTAGCATGCGATTCAAGGAAGGATTTTTTCATTGCATTTTAATTTTAAAAAATGGCTACTCTACCCTTAATTTGCAAGAGTGTTTGTCGTATCATTTACAAAGGCAAGAAAATTTCTAACCCACTCAAACTAACCTTGCTTTCTTTACTTACCTTCTAATCAAAGCCGGGATCCTGTTTCATCCTGATGCATGTTGACGGTCTAAAGAGAGGGCATGTCCCGCATAGATGCTGCATCAAAAATAAAGATAATGCAAACTTTCCTTCGGTTCTAGAACGAGCTCCCTGACATAAACTCCTTGACCATATGTTTACTTTAAGGTTCATATGTGCTGTTACTACATTTGGAATGCTCTTGTCTTGCAGGGATTTCTGTCTGGACGGGTGTAGGAAAATGAGGGTTTAACGGAGGGTAGTCCGTGGATGTCTTGATACCTTTCTCTTGACCTCCTTCTTAAAACATTGCCGTTGATGGGCCACTCCTTCTATCAGGTACATCCACACTCGGCAGATCTTCGCTCCAAAGAAAGACTGGACCCTTTGACTGTGCAACTTAGCGATGTCTTAGCTGAAAGTGTAGTAAATGGTCGCTCAACATTTCCCTCTGGCACCTGGTATTTTCTGGGTAACTGTAGCCACCAACTTTGTTGTTTACTTCCTACATGATACTTTGCAATATCTTAAAATTCTGACCGACCAGTACCTATACACCAGACAGTGTGCGTTGGTTCGCACGGTACAATTCTCTACTGTATCTCTTACATACGGAAAAAACCTAAGCCATTACGCAAATGTGCATTGGAAAACATCTGTAACGCGTGTGACATCGGAGGAAGCCATGCACAGGTATCAGACCCTTATCCAGCTAGTCAAGGTTGGGGGCATTTATTGATAGCAGGGGCAACAAACTTAAATTTGCATAAAGATCTGAAATTTTACTAGGGATCAGAAATAGTCTCAGTGGCATTTCCCCATAGACCTCATCTTAGCTGCAGGCAATGTAAAAACAGCTTACACTTCCTGCGTAACTGGTTCACACCTTGTTGGTGAATACCGTTGCCGTACAATGGAAACGCTAATCAGCATACTGTACCACTACGAAACAGTTTTCTCTTGGTAACAAGACTACCCCGAACCTACCTACCTACCTACCACCTTTCACTTTTAACTTGATTTTGTGACAATGTCGAGGGAAAGTGTGACGTCGCGATTGTGAAAAAGTTTGAATTATGGAAAAAGTACTCAATATTCATGTTGCCCTATTAGCAAGAACGTCAATAGCCAAAATTGGGAGTGCTGCCCTTTCCCAACACCAAGATATCAGTTTTGATTTTAATCTCTCTAACAAAACCTTATTATTTGATGCTGGTTCCTAACGTACCTTTACCTTTACCAAGAGCCTCATCATGGTTGATAGTTGGCAAACATGAGTCGAACAGCTTCCCTTCACCTGTCTCTATCCAGCGCCAGCTCACTCGCCTCACGCCACGTGTAATTTGCTTCGAACTGTCATACCAGGTGGTTCTCTTCCTTCCTCTGCCAGCATTTCTCTGAGTTGCTGCCTCATTTACGATAGTCTTCAGCTCCTCACATGCCAATCCTCACAGAGAGTGTCCCAAAAAATGCAACTGTCTTTCTTTTATCTTTTTCAATAGTACGGTATTTTACAGTCCCATCCTTCTTAGCACCTCAACGTTTGCAACTTTATCTGTCCTCGTTTTGACCAGAGACTTTCGAGATTCAAAGGCCTGTAGTTTAAACACTATATAAACTACCGGTCTAGTATTTTGCGAAAGTGCCAGGGTTTCCTTTAGATATCTGGAGTGAAATCTTAATATTTATTTAAAACTTTTGATTTGTGACGTCATTGGTTTTAATCAAGGGGAGTGTGAGTGATTCTATATCAAAATAAAATAAAACTTAACTTAAGTTCTTACCATTTTTCGTGACCTGATATGCAGTTTTAAGCATTTTCTCAGCATTTGATAGAACAATGCATCTTTTGACCACTGAGCATCACGAAAAAACAACTATGTGAATCGCAGGAAAATTAGCTCAGTATGTTCCAGCGTAGCTTAAAGGGAATATCCAGTCGTGCTCAATGGCATTAGGGCTAACTTGCAATCCATTTCATGAGCTGTTCCAGTTTTTTCACCCACAGCGTGCGGCCGAGCGACCCAGATACGCTATTGTCCCACACATTGCAAGCTTTCAAAGCAAGCTTCCTGTACCTCTTCGGCTGGATATAAATATGGATCGATTGTCATCTTGCGTAACTCGGCCATAAGACGCCAATAATGCAACCACTCGGCAAACATGTTCGTTCTTTGTATTGTTACACTGCCTGAGGTTCCATCGTACTTGCACCATGGCGCGGCTTTGGTAGGAAAAAGAAACTGCCGGTGATTTTCTGGGTAGAAGTTAATCAGTCATTCACTTATAAGGTAACGCCCGAAATCTTAAGCTTTGACTCCCCCCTAACTTGGAAAGTTACAGTATTGACAAAAAACGGCCTTTCAGCACACTGCCTCTAATCCAGGGAACATATTAGGTACCGTTGCTACAATAATTGTTGAAGATATATTAGAAAACTTAGACTTAAATTGTATTGCACTTTTATCGGTACTCATTAGGCACTATTGCTATAGCAAGTGCTGGTAGTATTGGGAAATTGAATATTCCCTTCCATACCTGCATTTCTCTAACACTATGTGCGAAATAAACGGTTTCTTCAAATACTGTAATAATTTAATTCGTTTCAGATATGTTTTCCGGTTTATAAATCAGTTAAAATATGATCACCAAACAGTCTTGTATTAAAATCCAGATCATCATCATCATCATCATCATCATCATTTTGCGGCCTCGGCGGAGATAGAATTCACTATACCCTTCCAGTATTCCCTATCTGTCATGGCTACCAAAAGATCTCCCTTGGCGATAGATGTATCTTGATGTATCCTGTCTGGAAAGGTTAATTTACGAGATCGATGGCGAGATGATGGGTGCCTCCATAACACAAACGATGAAACTAGTTCATCTGTGGCACGTGCACAATGGCCAGCAAACTGGACACGTCTCTTTTGAACTACGGTTGATACTCTTGGAAGGTCTCCATATAGGAAAATCCAGATAGCAAATCAGAAAAATTGAAACGAAAACGTTCAAGAAAATGAAAAAGTTAACATAAGACGGACACATAACGTTTCAGGGAGAAAGATTACAAATTAGATTGCGTTCGCCATTGGTCACGAATTTGTTTGCTGTTGACACCACTAGCGGCGTACTGAAGGGACAACTCCTAGCAAGATGTGTCAGCCACCATCAAATACGGGTTTAGGCTTTTCTTGAATACAGCTGTCATGATAATAGAATCCGTCGCTGTACTCTATAGTAAAGGACACTCTAGTATGAAAGATACAAGTGAAGTCGACCCAGTGACATAGAAAACCAGTCGATGTTTGAGTAAAAATTCATTGGTTACTTTTTAAGTTAGTGATAGTTTAAGGTAATAGGGGGTTCGGTACAGTTCGCCAGATTAATCTGACAGAACGATACGTCACGCCCACACTTTATGTTTACTTACGTTATATACGCGATATTCAACAAATTTTACATTAAAGAAATATACTGTTAGCTACGAGGGTTAAATTAAATACATTTTTACTTGCAACTGAAACCATTGCAAAATAACGATGAAAAACAATTCACGAGGATAAAAATTCCCACAAATTTACGAGTAAACATTAAGATTCGAGATGGGTTTGGACGTGTCGTTTCAGATGATGCGATAAAGCGAAGTAACGTCCGCAAAAGTCGCAACCATACGGCCGCTCGCCAGTATGAACGTGCTGATGTCGCTTTAGTTCGCCCGCAGTTTTGTACGCCTTCTCGCAGCTACCACACTGAAATGGGTACTCCCGTATATGAATATGTCTGTGGTCGATAAGAGCACTGTATGTGGCGAAATAGCCGCCGCATAATTTACAAAGGCGCCCACGCGCTCTCGAGTTTGTCTGCTGACCGTCACCGCCACCCGAATCCGTCATTGTTGCTAGACTGGGCAGAAATTCCATCTTTCCAGTGTACGATAGAGGTTCTGACTTAATTGCGACATGGTTTTGACCAACTTCGATTTTGCACGAGTGTATTTTGAGCTCGTCCAGAGTCGGAAAAATCCGCTCGCATTTACGGCATGCGTATGCCCTCCTGCTCTGAGTAATTGACTCTTCTGACGTTGGAAATGCTCGAATCGTATCCTCTGAAAACGAAGAAACACCGCTTCCATCTGTTCTAGTCTCGAAGTTATTAGATACAAATCCCGTACCTTCGCATGATATGCTGTTGGACGAACCCTCATGGCTTCCAGCAATCAAGGCTTCCATCCTTCCATTAGAACCCTCCGTTGGCGATCGGGTGGCCCTTGGTGGCATCATAAGTTGTGACATTCCACTCTCCTCGGAGCGTCCTTTAAGTTGCAGTGAACAATCGTGGTCTTTATATTGCTCGAGGGTTGAAAACATTTTGCGACATGATTTGCATTTATAAAATGATGATATCTGTGTGGAATGCGAAGAATAGGTATGTCGAATCAGGCTACCGTGATGGGAGAAGACCTTGCCACAATCACCGCAGCAAAATTCCTCTGGCTCCTCCACGCTGAGACACGGCTCATCTAAAGAACACGGTTTATCGTCATTACTCTCATGCATTGGGCCAGCTTTCGTTATATCTTGGACACCTACAAAGAACAAAGAGTCATACAAATCAAAACAAATGTAAAATTAGTCTTTTGTAGAGACTTGCACGTGGAGACCAAGGCAGTCTTTCAGGACCCACGCGCAATGGACCGGCTGTTTGTCAAACTGACCCATCAATACCACTACGTTATAAAAAGTAATCGGGCACCTTGAAAATCGGTGCTACCGTTTTGACTTATCCTTATCCGTGAGTAGTGAGATACTGATAGGGCATTTCCATCTGCTGCTGCTAATAAAGGAGATGTAAACACAATGCTGTGGGTATTTGGGCAAAAGAAGCCATATCAGGCCTGATCAAATATTTAGTAGGCATAATTTTGGAAACTAAGAAGAAACAATTTTTTGAGTAGTAAGGCATAGGATAAAGGGGGACATGGTTTAAAATTGTTATCAAAAAGCCCCAGTTAACTTCATTCACAAGTTCTTCTAATCAAATCTTCTAATAGTTTGACTTGTCTAGACTTTGCGATGGCAGTCCAGTCCAGATAGTCCATCTACACGTAGAGAGGCTGGGCTCAAAAAATGTCGATGTCGATTTCCTCCAACATAAGACTGGGAACTAATGCAGTTATAAGAGAAATAAAGTAAGTTATAATTGGTGCAACAATAGCTTACAGTAGTTGGTAGTGTAAATCCCACCATAGCACAGGTCCTGTGTTCGAATCCTGGTGTCGCTATTTTCTCTCCGGTATTCTCTAATCCTACCTAGTTATAGGGTAAGGTTGATCAGACCCTATAAGTATCTAATGCTGCTTTTGTCACGACTTTAGACTGCTTTAAGGCTACCCGATACATGTCAGATGTAGATGTCCGTAGACGTTTGTTGCTGATGCAACGCGATTTCCTCCTCTCCACTCCAGTCAGCCATGCTATAGATCAACAGATCGCAACTGACTTAGTGTCCCTGGTGTCAGTTTCCGACGCAGGACTGTTGTCACTTCGTATGCACACTCACTCCCTCATTGCTACCTATTTTGATTTTCTGTGGGTAAACTGTTTCGTCAAAATAAATTTTGGCAAGTCTGATATTGCTAGTTTTGTGGAGTTTAGCAAGGCCGCCGATTCGGTTGACAGAAGTATGCATAGCAAAAACTAAGCAGTTGTCGAATACCATAAAATATTATTGATGGCATCACAAGATATACATGGAGAGTCTATACGCATCGATAAGAACTTCCGCGAATCCTTCCCTACCTGTACAGGCGTACCTCAAGGCGATCCACCCCCTTTATTAGTTTTTATCATAACCCTTGACAAAGAATCATGAAGATCCGGAAGTATTCTTCTTAAACTAGGTCGATGATGCTTGGTGTGACTAAAACAAAAGCGGGAGAATACCACACTAACTAGATTGATGTACCGTTTTGGGCCCACAGATAAATTAGAAGGAACGTATCGTGTACATTTACTTTTTATAGACCTGGTTCACCACCACAAGACTTACATGAGTTGGTCGATGTCGTTAGAGATCTCAATTTACACATCAGATCGTTACTGTCAGGTTTCTGCCCAGGACTTCGCATCGAATGGAGTAATTTCATAAAGTAATAAGCTATTTAGCGCCAACCAGTATACATCTCTCAAATCAAACTAACAGAACTCTTTGATGCACATATTTTGTGTGGCGGGGCCGAGGAATGGATTCTAAAAACCAATATCACAAAAGGCATGTGTAACAAGTTGCCATTCAACCATGCTTCACTTAAAAAGGAACTGGTAGGGTAAGAGATGAAGGTATACTGGACCTTTGTAAGAATAGAACGCTTGCCTATATGCTAAAGCAACGACACCTACGTACGTTAGGTGACTGGCTCAAAAGAAGGACCAGTAATCCTTCATTGCGCCTTATAAACAAACAGGCGGCGGGGCTAGAAGACGAAGACGGCGTCCTGTAACTTCAAGTCCTGTATAAACGTCTACCATGGCTTATTTCTCAAAACATTTTATGAGTACACTCTTATTCGAAACCCACTCAGAGGTATCTGACTTTATCTGTTATAAAGAGGGAAATTTCCTGTCTTTGAAAGAAATTTGACCATTCATAATAATTATTATAGTGCCAATTATAGTACCCATTAATGATTCTAAATTTTTGATAATGATAATGTTGATTTTATCATCAAATATCTACTTCTTTCTATGCCTCTAGTTACTAGATTTGCAAAATTTTGCCAGCACTCTGTAGTCCAGGCGTAGAAGGGTGTTTTTGGGAAAAAATTTTTAACAAGCTAAGACTTCGCACAGTATCTCTATAAGCATACTTATATACCGCAAAAAATGTCCCATGATTCCCGTGTGGGCAAAAAGTTCAAATTTCTTCACCAAAGGCCGTATTACAGATCATTTGAAAGCATTTTTTATGCTGAATCGTATTCTTGAACAGACAGAGCTGAGAAATCAACAGAAAAAGAGTTACTTGCCCCTTGTACCAAGTCCAATCGATTATGTCAAATTCAGGCAAGGAAATTTGATTATGTTGGGGCTCCTAATGTCATTCTTTTGTACAAACGTCAAGAAAGTGAATAAATTTAAACAGCCCGTCGTTAAAAACATGTAATCGTTATTCCTATGACACATTGATAAGAGATGGAAACACCACAGGCTAAAATTTTCCTCCTTGCTTAACGTCATCAATGCTTTGAAGCTGAAAATTTGAATTGAAAAATTCGAATGCTATGACGTTCGACTTTTTGCCTTCTTATCAAAATCAACCGTTTTTCTGAGAAGCTGTCACAATTCTTGTCGAATGTTTTCTTCTATTCATCATGTGCTTTACAGTGTGACTTAATCTTGCAGTTATTATATCGACTACTGACTATTCCAACCCTCCTTCTATTTGCGAGCAAAGAATACGTACATAACACAAATCAACATTATGAATGTTGGTGATAACTGCTCCTTATAGTCGGCAATCATAACAATTGACTGCGGAAAACACGCCCACGATAGAAGGGCACATTGTCGTATGCAGAGATTTCCATACGGGGGGCAGCCAAAGTGGTAAGACTTGATGGGATTTCGGAATGTCTCCGGTTCCTTCCAAACCCTTTGCAAATGTTGATGTAAACTTAGGGCAAAAAGCATAAAATTATGATATACTGCCATCACACCAATCTTTTCATGATTCCTTACCGGTGGCATTACCCCACACTACTGCGTTGGCCAGCGTACGGAAATGCAGTGGCTGTATATGATATACGTTGAAAGGTCTCCAAATATACTTTCCAGAGAAAACAAATGTTGACGCCATCTTTTACTCGAGTTTCCTTTTATACATAACAGAGTTGCATGGTAACACGGTCGAGACTGCGTAAATGTTCCGTAGCTTGCCCAGCTCTCTCCACAGTAGAAATTGATCTATCATAAATAAATCTCTTGTTCGCTACGAGGCAGTAAATATCTCATGTCAACGTTATTGTTATTATATTTAATGATGAATAACTTGATTCGATTATTGGGCATTTAAAATATTTCCATTTCAAAGGAATTCCATACTGGTACGTAGTAAACCATTGGTTGTGTTACCTTAAAGCAGATAAAATTAGCTGCTGATAATCATAGTTGTAAGGAAAGTAGTGAAAAAATCTGGGAGTGGTTAATTTTTGTAACCATATAGCACAATTTATTCTTTGCTCAGCAACAATTAATCGATGCTAGGTGACATTCTATAAATTTTGGTGACTTGTAAGCAAACGTAGGCTACAACAGAAAAAATAGAGCAACCAATTGACCTATAGAGATAAATAACGGGCACTCTTCAAACCTATTCGTATTAAGGTCTTTGATGCCGTTCTGTAAGGCAAATGAACAGAGCTGAATACATGCAGGCTTATAGAAGGAAGCAATGAGCACAACTACGGGCTAGATAAAGAAAGATAATATCTAGTGAGGCTTTGTAACTACTGCCCATGCGTCGTTGATTACCAGCCATTCTATACGGTGATTTCAACTAAAATCAAAACAGTTCCTTTCTTCAAGAGCAGGGTTGGCGAAATCAGTGATTTTTTTAAAAAAATCATAAAAATCAGATTTTTTTGATTTAAATCGATTTTTATCCGAAGTCCATAAATTCACGATTCAGATTTTTTGTTTCTGAGCCTTTCAATTCTTAAACACTGTAAATTATACACC